>DWLI01002737.1:0-12731 GCA_018249915.1 Cecropterus dorantes dorantes
TGTAAAATTACACATTGTGCAGATACGCGTATCCTACGTATGCTAGATACGCGGATTTGCACTATCCCCGACGATATTCAATTTTCATTTCAGCATTTATTATATGCAAACAGTATCCGCGAATTGCAAAATTAATTCTCCGACCACATAATATTTACACGGAGCCGATACATTCACGGCTATATTCGGCTACTATTGTTCTCGGTGAAATCCACCAAACCCATTGTCATCGCTACCAAAACTGGCACAATACCACCACGACACCACCGCCATATGTGTTATATGTACATATAGGTACTGGCATTCTGCTCGAACGTTTCCCGACATTCCGGTACACCGATGGATAAGGTTATAAGAAATGAGTTCACTTATCTTAATGCATACATATAAGAAAAATAAGCATTCTGTGTGTCTCTACATTGGATGTTTTTGCAAAAAAACGTTATCCGGGGAACTGATAATAAGTATTTATAGACATTTCTGTAATGTTTAGATTTTATGTTACAAAACCCGAAATGCTTAAATGAACATATGTATTTGTAACGCGGCAGTTAACGCGGGGCACTTCTAATAGCATAGAAAATATAAATGTTGAGGGTGTAACTTTACAGCTTTACACCTATGAATACGTATAGAATTCATGCGTCTGTAGCACCAAAACAAACTGTCGTAGATGAGTTCCTTGTTCGACACCCGGAAGATTTGCAAATGAGTAATTTGTTTTGTCTAGGTGCCTGTGTAAATAAATAACCACTATATTTATGTCCGTCCTTTCAGCCTAAACAGGTAATCATAGAATATATACTACATGTGCAGAAAACCCTAATTACTTATCTTTCAATGATAATAAAATGTGCCATTAAAATTTAAATAGTTCAAGAAATCTGATCTAAGTATACACGTACACATAAGCTGCCGGGTGATTATGTTCTAGTAGATAGATTTATATCTATAGAGATCTGTATCTGATTTACAATGTTGCTACATTTGTTACGGCGCTCTCCACCTGGCGTACACCTCAGCAAGGCTTAGAATAATACATTGCTTTAAATTTCAAACTTGAAACAGGCAGCGCTAGTATTGTGTTACGAGGAAATCTACCGGTGGGACCTTTAGAAAACCTTTGCATTTAACCTAAATCTATATGTTCATATCTAAAACTGATTACATTTGTTTATGTCAAGTGTAAATGATATTTACGGTTCGGGTTTTTTTTATAATATGGAACTAGCAAACGAGCATGCAGTCAACCTGATGGTAAGTGGCCACTGCTGCGCATGGACATCTGTAATCAACCTTATATAAGGCCAGTTTCAAGTAGAGTTAGCCACAAATGCGTTGTTACGTTGAGGACTACGTTGAAACGCCTCGGATAAGTATGTACCCCTTACCACACCCTTCAGACCAGAAAACAACAGTGCTTAATTAAGTTAACACTGCTGTTATTAGGCAGAAATAGGTGTGGTAGCGGTGCTTCCAAGTGGAGCCAAAAGTTTTTAAATTTCATTTCGTATGCTATATTACATTTCAAATTATAATTCCAATATTTAAAGGAGTTGAATGTACCTACAGCATCAATATCATTGTTTAACGTGAATGCGACGAAAGTTCGCATCACCGCCAATAATTAATTGGGTCCAATCAATCAGGAGATCTCTAAATATTTGACTAAACAAAAAGCTAGATAAGATCAGCCACGACTGAGCGGTCATAAGTTATTCAGTGACGATACGCATGCAAAATTCGTCCTTGCGTCGAGCGCCATATTAGCGCCCACTAATTATTCAAATATATTCGCGTCGGGTTCACAAAACCGAAGTGACTATTCAAATTATTTTTTTCAAAAGCAATCGAGCGGAAATGAAACTCAGTGCAATAGGAGTAAGACGTGGTTCTGTGGCAGGTGCGTTGCTGTCATACGCAAGGACTCTTGTTTAATGATGTGCCTAATTGGTACGATTAATATCTCGTTTATGTAATAATTGATAAAATGAAATATTATATAGCAAACATTTTGAAAGTGTTTTTTTTTCAGCAGCATGGTTACAGTATGGAGGCACTGCCATTGTTATAGGAGCAAGTCAAAGTGTTGCTACGTTCTGATTAAAAAGTATCAAAATTAATTAATGTCAATTTTGTTTTTAACAATAAATCTTTTAAAATATTTAAATAAAATGTAGATTAAAATGATAGTGAAAGTATTTTATTGTTCAAATCAGGCACCGTGTTGAAAGTTAAGTATCACAAATCATTAATGTATATAAATAACCATCACGGAAACTTCTCCATGATCTACGCCAGGAAGGCCTTTGAGGTGCATCTAGTATCAACCTGCATAGGGTGTGAAAGTCGGCACCGTTTACTTACTGTGGAATTCCTCTTGGGGTGGTTGCTTAAAACTTTGTCTCTTTCGACGCCCATATGAGCTGTCTATGACCACTTTATTAAATGATTACCTTAATCCACGTATTTGACCTTATTTATTATCTATATACTACATGCGATTATTACTTTTACATATATACTTGTAATCTGCAGTCAAATAATTACACAACCGTAATTCTCTGTCAATATACTTTATCTCGAATAGCCATTGATTGCTCACCTATTAGAAGTTTTTTTCTATATCACGGCTAGGATAATTTACGAGAGCCGATTCACACTTACATCGGTGCAAATCAATGCAAAATGCTACAATAAGATTCTCGCAATAATAAGTGTCATTATCGGTCTATTAAATACACGGTACGCGCTTTGCTCTCGTCTTATTTCCGCGCTAATTCATACGCTTTTATTACTATACTTAAGTACAAAATATAAAACTATGGTTAAAAAAACAATTAATACGCTTAATTTAGCTACAAGTGAGGCTAATTTAAATATGACAACACCCTGCCTATAAAATTAGGGCCAATCTACATATGAATAAGTAGAGAAGCTTAACATTACGGTTATTTATGTCCTAATTTTGGATACATTTCGATCGCTCGTATTGTTGGATATTGAAGTTGATGGTCGTTTAAGTAAATAAAATATAAAATACAGTCACTTATTAAGACGTACACGGCGGAGTCGGTCACCTCCGTTGCGTCGGCCATCTTTTTTCCTCCCACAAGCGTGCGTACGCGCCGCTCGCATTCAAATGCAAATCCCGCATTACAGCTCTCGCTAAACACTCGACTCGGTTGCACTTAACACATGCAAATCGTTTATTGATAAACAAATAATGCCATTATAATTTTATTACGCATTGTAACCCGTTCGCTGACCGCGCTTTTTTACAGATGGCGCTAGCGCCACTCGACATTTGAATTTATAATACGGTTTATTGTTCGATAGTTTGTTTGCGCGGCTGCGGTGTATTATGACACTTCTTATAACATAATCGTTGATCGCTCTAGTGTTTACGAGTGGCGCTACTCAATCCGTCGGTATTCAATCGCTGTATTAGTTTATGCTATACTTTTTTTCAAATATTATTCGAAACTGTATTTCTATAGTAACAAACTGCATGCGCTTAATGTGTTACATAGCTACGAGCAAACGCAGTGGAAGGCATAACAAATAAATACATTAGAGAATGCGTGTCTGTCAATGCCAGCGGTGGTGTCTATTATGCAGCTTATCTCATTTACGTGTTTCAAGGTAATTGAAAAGTAACTGTTGGCGTGATGAGCCGTGGAGACGACAGCGTGACATTTACACAACTGCACTGCAAGTGTTGTCGGGGAGCAGCGCCAACGCACATACCTTGAGACTTGTTTGTCGTCATGGTTCCGTCTTTGTCTTTACTATAACGACAACTGGAGCTACGTGTGAATATATAAGTAAGCTACTGTTTTGAAAATATATTTTAAGTTTAACTCATAGAGAGTGATGTCTCTCTATGAGTTAACCTTAAACTATATGTAATCTCAATGATGTCTATTTGATTTGATCATTCATATTTGATTGATCGTGCTAGCCTAGAGAAGCCTAGGTCCAGTAGTGGACTGATGCAGGCTAATGATAATGATGATGACGATGATTTCAACATTTATGATGGTTCACATCGAATTATTCGACAGTAATAAATTTTCAAGAATTCTTTGATAATTAATTGTTCTTGTCCATGATGTTTTTCATCAATTTGAATCAAATAATATAATATAATGTATACAAAAGCTTTTTATTGTGACACAGATATTAAATTTGATACCCATTTTTATAAAAACTTGTATTTAATTTTTCATAAAGTCCTTATATTTACATCTTTTATAAACTACTTATAATTGTTTTAATTTTGTTTTATGAAAAACAAAAAAAAACTTAAAGCAATGTTCTTGAATTTATTCCATGCAGAGAATTTCTTCTAGACGGATTTTACGGGGACAATAAAAGAAATATTATTATTAATTTAACAAATATGTTATGTAAAATCCACATGATTGCTTACTTAAGCAAATATACATACAAACATCTAACAAAAAAATCTGAAGAAAGACTTTCAAATTAACATGAAAGATATATTTAAATAAACAATTACGACACACTTATTTTATCACTGACATTAAATAAAATAACTAAGGCGGAACCCAACACTTTCGACAGAAACTTAATGTAGCGTCGTTATGCTTTTGATTTTAGATATCACACCCTCATTTGCAAATTCATTAAAATAATTAAGAGATTTAAATAAAATTTAAGCACACGAGCACACTTAAAATAAACTTTCTCCTTATTTAAATGTCGAACAATAGTTTTATTTACTTTGTGAAACTTATTTTTACTTGAAAACATGTTTTGTACAATAAATCAATAATTTATTTTTGGATACTGAAACACACTACCCGACCAAGTTAAAGATGAAATGAAACCTACCTGCACTAGAACGCCTATTTCTGCCTAATAATGACAATATGTTTTGGTGGTAGGGTGTGGTTACCGTGTGGTTGCATACGAGGTGAACATCTTAGTCCTCAGGAGTGGCAACGCATTTGTGATCGACAGATAGAACGCCTGTTCTACATGAAGTTGCTTACAGATGTCCATGGGCGGCAGTAATCACTTACCATCAGGTGGACAGCATGCTCGTTTGTTACTTAAAACTGATAATATTAAGCGCTGCTGTGTTCTGCTTTAAAATGTATTATAAGGAGAACACGTATACGAGCCGTTTCAACTTAGACTTCAGGGGTAGTAACGCATGTGGACGACTTCAGGCAGGACTCTAATACTGTCTGTGAAAGTCAATTTTGATGATCTATCTATATATCAGATCACTTGATATTCTATAAACTAAGTGCAATTATTTATTTTAATGTGCATACATTATCATAGTTGATTTGTATCATATTTATTACATGTAAATAATCCAGACAATTTTAAACATGCATGTTTTTGCATATTATATACATAAAATACGCAACAAATATCTTGTTACAACAATGATATACATTTATTTATTAGACATCAGAATTCCTTTTTAAAATATGATATCCTTCACTCATACTCAGCACAAACATTTGACAGCGTTATATTGACCGTTATGGGTATTATGGACCTAATAGATAGAGAAAATAACATAGGTAATTAAATAATTTTTTATATATTTTGGAAATCTTTAGATAACATAACATGCATAGGTTTTTCACGTCATCATTAGGAACACCAACTATTTGTGAAAGGGACTATAGTATACTATATGGTGTCCCTAAATACGCTGTGCAGGTTTACTAAAACGTGTTTGAGCTGCACAACTGTGGGAGGCCTGGATTGTACTCCACCATGCTACTTCAATGAGTATTGGTTAAAAGGTGTTGGTGACCCCGTCTCGGATGTATTCAAACTTCTGATAAGACCTGCAATGAGATGTAACAACTAATATCCTATGATAACAGCTGGGAAGGATAGCTTGAGTTGCTGTCCGAAGCATGATAGACAACAAAAAAAATGCCAATAACGGTCACCCATCCGACTGCGCAAAGTAGTTTAGCTTTTCACAAGCAACGTAAATAAACAAGATCATGGAAAAGGTAAGTATATAGAAAATTTAGTTGCTTTTAAGCGAGAACCGTTTATTTTATTTTGGAGCTAATGGTGAGTTCTGTGTGCAGATATTCATACTAGACGAAAAGCAACCTTTATGCTTAGTTTTTTGCCCCTCTAAAGAATAGCTCATCAGCCGCGAGTGAGGGTCGTGAGGACGTAATATGATTACGCTGTAACTGGATTTGCGGCGTCGGGGTGGCTGCGGCTTTCTGGACCTCGCTGTGGGGATGCAATGTTATGGATGCAAACGCGACTAAGCTTGAACATACAAGCTGATTATAATAATAGTATATTTCTTAATTCGAGAAAGATCTGCGTAAACTATTACCGGATCATGATTAGCATATGCTGCTACACAACTACTATTGTTTATGTCGCTTTCTGCAAGTTTTCACAAATTATCTGCCAATTCGATTCAGATGATATAGTTTAGAGGAAAGTCGATAAATGATGAATTTAACTTATATGCTGATTATAGTAGTCCGACTAAACGAGTATTAATGTTGAACGGCGTAGTTTATGCCATTTTCTATAAGGTCTTCACAAAAGTCTGTCAAAATCAAATCAACTGTTTAGTGAAACATTCTAGGGAACCATTCTAATAGGTAAATCTATTAAATATACTTTATACGAACAGAGAAAATGTAACCAATATACACTACAATATGATTTAACACAATACAACACCTGAAAACATGTGTTCCTTAAAATTCAAATGATTCAAATGATTCTTATGAAATGTTACGTATTTAATTAAAGGTAAGCCAATACAAAAAAATATTTATTCTTTATCTTTCCATCTTTTTAGCATACTGTAGCAGCAAACGAGCAGTCCATCTAATGGTAAGTGGTTATTACCACCCATGGACATCTGTAAATAACTTCATAAAGAACAGGGGTTCTATCTGAAGTCGATCACAGATGCGTTGCTACTCCCGAGGACTAAGATGGTCGCCTCATGTGAGTGAGTCTGTAACCACATCCTTCCACCATAACGCAATAACTGCTACACGCTAGAAATAGGTGTCTTTACTATCATATGTAAGTATATAATAATATTTAAGTGAAGTATATAATTTTTAAAATTCTAAAACAGTTTTGTTATGTTTGTTTAAGCTAACTGTTTATTCTATTTTAGATTACGGGTGGTCCCGATCAAAAACTGTTCGCACGTAGCCGGAAGAACTCCAACGCCCACTCTACATAACTCTACAAATCTACATTGACTGTGTATCGGCTCTACCTCACAATAGTTGGTAAAATTTCGCTTCCGTGTGCTTGAGTGGCGGGCAGACTGGTTGCAGTGGGTATTGTCAACACACCGTCGGGTACAGTTGCAACATCTTGACAGACATACATTGAAAGAAGAAATTGTTGGAATGTGCACTCCACTCAAAATATGTATGTATTGATAGACTTGTACTTTTTTTCTCTGTTTAAATATTCTTTCTCGTTTGCAATTTGTATTTATTTTAAATTTAATATCATTCTATAGGTTATCTTTTCTGAGGGACAATAATTTTGATGCAGCTTTTTATATTAAATTGTTTCTTGTAACATATAAATAATATATTGTTGTTTTATATATATTTTAATTTTAAAATAAATTAGTTAATTATGCTTCGTTTCAAATTAATAAATCACATAATTTAATGTTTACTTATTTTTTACACAAACATTATTCCGTAAAATAAAAAATCCGCGTAGTCAATGTACTCTATTAACATATCCAAAAGCCCCGAAACTTTTCAGATTTATCCCCACTTCAAATTTGCGACGTGGACCCCTCGGATACAAGAGTCTATTAATTACGACTACTAAATCATCTCCCCCGGATCCGTTTAGCGCCTGTCTCTAATTAATTGATTCGATTACAGCTCTTTCTGATTCGTTGGCCTGCGCTATGTTTGTTGTGCTGTCCGCTAACTGCATTGATGTGGTTTGTTTGATTAGCGTCGCTTTATTTTAGTAGAAGATACTTTAAAAAAAAATTTAAAACACTTAATATTAGAAATGCATGTTCGAATATTTATATTATTATCATTAGCGGTTTAGAAATGTTTGTGGTTCGACTCAGGAAACACCACCGCCACACCTATTTTGCCTAATAATAACAGGGTTATGCTGTGTTGTGTTCTGGTCTGACGGGTGTGTCTCAAGGTTTCCCTAAAAACATGACTTATTCGAGGCGGTTTAAATTAGCAATGCATCTGTAACTAACCTTAGGTAAGATCATGACAAGGGCCACTTATCATCAGGTGTACAGCATGCGCGTTTGCTACTTCCACATCATAACTGGCATAGAAACGGAACTTGTGTACATTTTAATCATGTTATAAAGCATTTGAAAGTGTAGAATTTTTACTTTATTTTTCTAACAGTAATGTTAAGCGCTGCTGTGTCCAGTGTGGTAGGGAAGAGATACTTATACGAGGCTTTCCAACATATTCCTCTGGGATAGCAACGCGCCTGTGACCAACCACAGGTAAAACTCTAATCATTTCAGGGGCTGATTACTGATACCGGAAAACTTACTGATTACTGATTCATAGGCGTCAGTTGACAACCATTAGATGTACT
The DNA here is from genome assembly GCA_018249915.1 of Cecropterus dorantes dorantes. NCBI lineage: Eukaryota > Metazoa > Arthropoda > Insecta > Lepidoptera > Hesperiidae > Cecropterus > Cecropterus dorantes. The sequence continues at coordinate 8,611 of DWLI01002737.1, forward strand.
ACAAACAAAAAAATATAATCATGTCGCTTGGAGTCTTCAGTTTTAATTCATGACCACTAGAGGCCACATGTGCAGAAGCACATACGATGTGGTCTCTAGTAGTCTGGACTTCGTAAAACACTTCTTATCTAATTCTTTAGGCGGTTCAGAATTTAGAAAACGTCAGACACCAATCGGTGTCTTCCGAAGCATAAAACCGGTGAATAATCTATTCACATAAATCTTTAATGGTACGTGTATATTTTAATCTTCGAGTTTTTGGCAATAAATTTTAAAACGATTCATAGTTTTATATTATCGTATAGATCGGACACAAACATCAATAAACACCCTTACCCGTTCGCAATAAAGTAATACTCGGATGGTACAAAAAACCATTCGTTAAATGTCTGACAAGCTGTCGATAGCGCTGGTGTTGCAAACTTACGTGGCAGCAACTTGCCATCGACTCGTTCGCTTTTTTGCTGCACAAACCTACTGCAGTAGAACCGACTATTGTTCAAAATATGTGTGCGTATATAAATTATGGGCACGCGATGTCGAACGCAGTAATTATGACTATTGCTTACTGACACTTTATTCATTTACACTTACTTGGCCGCGCACACAGTACAAGCGCGAGCGGGTTGCTGAAGCGATTTAAAGTTGTCCGATACGACTTTTCAACTCAGTTGACATATTTTTGAGTATTCATTATGTAGCAGTCGAATCTTATCTAAAGTTGATTATAAAACCGTTGGTAATTTTGAACACGAATTTCCCAGCTCATGTTAATATGATTGCTAATCAAAAACTTTAAACCAAAATACAGTGTCTAATAAAACTGTAATTGGAAAATCGAATCAAGTCGTTATCGCGGAAGTTATACTTTTCACCCTTATAATTTATTATTTTACCACAAGCCCAGGTCATAGTTAAGAAAAGGACCTAATGAGATGAAACATTTATATAAAGTATCGTAAATATAAATAGGTATAAAGTTTCGGGCTAAAACTCTCTTATAAATATTATCATTTTGACATACTACTAAAGTTCGATTTTTTAATAATTTGTAATTTAGTCAACCATCTCGAATCCTCCCTAAAATAAATATAAACTTCATATTCCGCTATCACTACAACCCCACCTTTTCTACTCGCCAACCTATTATCCAGTCTACTGAAACAACACAAAATATTTCTTCCATACATAAACTGGCTAAGACAAAATATTTCTTTTGCACTACAGACAAGTTTATAGACGTTCCTCACAACAACACTGACCACCATGAGAGCCAGGAATTAGCTGCGTTCCGCTTGACTAAATGTATTAATAAATTTATTAACATATTTACTCAGTGATACATACTCGTACATACACAACAGTGAGAAAACTTTGTGAATGTACTAGGTTCAGCTTTTTTTCAAAAAGGTGCAAAATTTTCACTTGAAAATTATTTTTTTCTTAAAAAATAATTATTTTTATCGCAAGGAACTAATAACATATGAATAATGTTTGCAAATAGCAAAATTGAAACAAGCATGAAACCTTATATTAAGTGGCCAACTTCATCGTAAACATATTCACCCCAAATAAGTTTACTTAGAAATGCATTACCACTAAAAATAAGATAAAACATACACGAAGTGTTTTTATGGGATTTATAATAGAAGACAAAGACTTCTAACATGTTTATACTAGTAAATAATAAAATAAATATATCTATGAGATACGTAGAAATTAATCATAAAGTATTTCTTACAAATGTTTCTTATACTGCCATATTTAGAAAACACATTTTTTCTTGTTGAACAAATGCAATAACAATAAAATAAAACGGACACTGCAATGTATTAACATCATTCCGCGTGAGTGGCTACACAATATTATGGTTGTATTAACGGTAACATTATTTCCACAGAAGCTTATCTATGTGCTTAGGGTGGTATGCGACCGTTGGGCCTGTATGATTACAAATATACTTACCATTTTATTACCAGCACAACTTATCCTGTCAAGTTATCATTTGAGGTTTAAGAATATTTATTTCTCAAAAGAATACCTAATTCACTTAAATGAGAAACATTATAAGTTTAGCTATTAAATAAACAAAGGGCATTACGTACAATTAAATGATTCTTGTGCGAATTGAGGGTACTTACATAAAAAGAAACATTGGCGTTACAAAGATTGTGCCGAATAAGCGAAACTGGATGTGGCTTGACCCTTGTCGTCCGCAACCCCAGAAATCCCCTTTTAGTCCTTTTAGACGCATTTTACCAGTAACCAAACATAGAAGTCTTACTGAAAACTATGGAATTATACTAATCTCGTTAACATTACCACAAATTTAAAGCTGTAACAATAAATTTATGCAAAATAGTGAGTATAATGAGGACGCGTGAAGTTGTAAGGGTTTAATTACCTTCCAATACTAATTAACTTAAATTGTATAACTGAAAGCAGAATATAAACGTTAAATTTCAAGAAATTTATTCTAAGCCTAAAATGTATACAAAACCTGTAAGCAAGTTTTCTAACAATATAAATTAATTAAAGAAACCTTTTGTAGTGCGTCTGCAACACCACTACCACGCCTATTTGTGATTTTTAACAGCACTGTCAAATACACGGGAGTTTTTGACAGTGCTGTAAATATCGTTTGGCTGAAATCAATCTTCATCCCACCCTGGTACACACCTTTATAATTCGATCCCGGAAACACCATTACCTCACCTACTTCTGTTTATTAACAACAGCCCCTAACTGCTGTTTTTTTAATCGCTGTGTTCTATTATGAAAAATGTGATAAAGAAAATGAAGTTTATCAGTCAAAATCAATCAATCAACATTAGCAGTTCCCACTTAACATTGGGCCGACGGCAGGTTTGTTCCTTTTTTTATATTATAAATAAAAAAACAAGCCCCACCGCCACACCTCCTTCTGCCTAATAATAGCAGTGTTATGCGCTGCTGCGTTCTGGTCTGAGGGTGTGGTAAGGGAGACATACTTTCCGAGGCATTACAACTTAGTCCTCAGGGGTAGCAAAGTATCTAGTTGAGACTTACATCTTACCTAGGGTTTACAGTTGTGTTGTTACAGGCGGCAGTATTACCACCATCACGTGGGCTACTTCTTTACTATAAAAAAATCACACATTACGATCCAGCTCAGTCGACCAACCAGCCTAGCTCAGATAGGCATCTAATATTATTTAGAGATGATCACGCATAACCATTTTTAACTGGTAGTCGACCTAATAACTTTTTTATACTTAAACCTAACGATAAGTCAGACGGGCTACCTGATGGAAAGTAGTCACCGTCACCTATGGACATTTGTAACTTCATGTGTTCAGAGGAGTCGCCAATGCACTTTGGCTTTACACAAGAGCTCTTTTCGCACCTTTTTCGAAGAGCTCCGTGTCATAACGCTCGGGAATACCTCAGTTGTAAATAAAAAAGTATGTAATATAACGCGATAAAAGATTTTCACCGAATCCTCGCCGTCAGTGCAACAACAGCCTAACCGTTGAGGTTTTTCCCTCCACTTTTGTTTCACTATCTTATAAAAGATGCATCGAGCGGAACAGGAAAATTAATTTCAGACAATGCGCACCGAGAGGCTCGGAACAAGACGAGACTCGTTAGAGTGGGATACGAATTTATACCGCAAAATTCACACGCTGCGAATATTTTAGCTGAAAATACGAAAACGAAATGCTACTATTAATGTTTGACGGTTCACCGCAAATTTTTGTTTGCTTTGATATGCTTGAATCAAATGTTTGTTGTACTAATTGTTTTTTTCTTCAGGATAAGGCAGAAGAACTGCGACATGAAAAGTAGTTACTGTCGCCTATGGATGGTTATGAAGTTAAATTATGATTTTTTATAGATACCAGCAGATAGTAAGTTGCTACTGCCACTCATGGACATCTGTAATCAACCCTAAATAAAATCAAAGTCTCACCTAAGGTTAGCCACAGATGCGTTGCTACCCCTGAGGACTAAGAATGCCTCGGAAAAGTATGTCTCCCTTACCACACCCTTCACACCAGAACACAACAGCACATAACACTGTTGAAGAGTGTTGTTGAGTTATATTATGAAGTTAAATTATGTATAATAAAATAAGGTAA
>DWLI01002738.1:0-12730 GCA_018249915.1 Cecropterus dorantes dorantes
CAATACCGCGTAAGTGATATTTGGTAACTTTTGAGGAGAGACAAAAAACTGAATATTTTGCATCAAACTCTTCAGACAAAATATATAGCTTACGTCTCTCCTGAAAGGTTACTAAATATCACTTGCGCGGTATCGTAACTGTATATTTTGTATGAAATTCTTCAGATAAAATATACAGTTTTTCGTCTCTTCTGTAAAGTTACTAGATATCACATACGCGGTATTGTTATATAAGCGACGATATGGAGAATTTCATGTTAGCTTTCACGGGTAGCACAATCAGACTTCAATCAAATCTGAAGTGAAATTAACGAGGTTTTGTAGATGTTAGAACATTTAGTGGTTCGACTCTGAAAGCACCAGTGCCATCACTTACGTCTCATAAGCATGTTAAGCGCTGTTGTGTTTTAGTTTGAAAGGTGTCGTAAGGAAGATATTCTTATTCGAAGCAATCGAATTTAGTCCTCTATACCAAAGCATCGATCGCCAACCTCAGATAAGACTCTAATCTTATGTAAAGTTGATCACAGATATCCATGGGACTCTAATCTTATGTAAGATTGATCACAGATATAGCTGGCAGCTGTTATTTATTTCCAGATGAACTGCTCGTTTGATATTTTTATTTTAAATACACAAAACACACTGAATTTGGAAACCTATCAATGTCTTCGCCTTGACATCTCATCCTGTCAGTCACAGGCGCTTATGCAAGCAACATCTCGTTTCCTTGGTATAACGACATTTAAAGACTTGTTCGCCTTAGTAGATCTGATTTTAAACGGATGTTTGTAAACAAGACTTATTCTTAGGAATACATTAGAAAACAACCATGAAATCTGATTGTAAACTCAATTCGTCTCTACTCTCAATGAATATCTGTATTGACCTGCAAATAGGATTAAAGCTTTACTATGGGCTGTAGATGCGTTGCTATTTCAGAGGGCTTAGTTGGCATGCCTTAAGTAAGTGACTTATCATCCGTCAGTCTTTTGATGTCTCCTGGAAATAGGCCATTGAGAGTTTGTTGCAAAAGTCACAGCGCTTGGCATACGTGATCGCGGTGTTGATGTTACAGTTTTAAAGGCGGTAGAACTTGAGAATCGACACAGCTAAACCTATTTATCCCTAATAACAGTAGTGTTATGCGCTGATGTTATCTGATCTGAAGGGATAAGTATTTCTATGCTTATCCGAGTCATTCCAGCTTAGTTCTCGGGGCTAAAAAGCAACGCATCTGTGTCTAATGGTGTTAAGACTCCGATATTATCTGGGGTTGATTTTAGATGTTCATGGGCGGTAGTGGCCTCTTACCGTCACGTGGACTGCTGACTTAGTTTGCTACTTCCATATAATAAAATAATATGACGCTGCTGTCAGTCTGAATTTTGTCCAGTAAATACCTTCTGCTACATCCACGGAAAGAGAAGGAATGGTGCAATTCAAGACCGACACTACGCCTAACAACTATTACAAAGTAGAAATTGTGCAGAGAAACCATCATAGCAAACTTACAAAAGTTTCTTAATTTTCGTCAACCTATTATTGTACTAAGGGTACGGGTACACGGGTCTTTCCTCAGAATGAGAGTTTTCAGACCATAGTCCACCGCGCCAAGTGCGAATTTATAAACTTCACACACTTTTAATGACTCTTTTTTTCACCAATTCTCAGGTGTGCAGGTTTCCTCACGATGTTTTCCTTCACCGTAAGGCCGTGATGATTAATTTCTAATATGCAATTCTTAGAAAGAAATGTGGTGTGTGCCTGGGATTCGAACCTCGGACCCTCGTGTGAAATGCCGAGCTTCAGCCATTGGCTATCACTGAGCTATTTAATAATCATTGCTATTTAGAAAAAAGTCTTTATTGAGAGTAAAATTTTGACAACCACGCAGATGAAGTACGAGTTTCTGGATTTCTGAGAACTCTGAAGCATGCAATATTCATGAGTTTTCGTTGTTCAATTAAATGCTAAAATTACTTCATACACGTTGATTGACTGCAAAATGTATAAAGCCTGCTTTCAACTTGTACCTCGTTCCACTGACTACAATTTTCCGAACTGAAATATTACGCAGTCCAGAATTATCGGAACTGATTGAATGTAAAGCTATTTACGTACTGCGCACAGTGAACAACGCGCTTTGTATGAAACCTGAATGGAAATAGTCATTGATGATGCGCTACGTAAATTGAAATGCGAACTGTAAATTTAGGCCGAGTTTGTAGTAATGATATTGAAATATCATATTCGATACATTTATGCCTTATAATATGAATCGGTGGCGCGATTGTGCGTGGGATGTAACTGGATGAGGAGAGTCGAATATCGGACTCAGTGGCCTTGGGAGAGGCTTATGTCCAGCAGTGGACTGAGACGGTCTGACAATGATGATGAATATTGAGATCTTGAGGATTTTTTTAAACAGTAAGATAAATAAGGTGTTCTGACTTACTCTTCAGAACGCAACCTATCAGTGACTTTAGGTAAAACTTCAATATTAAGCCGTATATATCTTCAGGCGTTCACCAGGTAGTAGAACTGGTGTAGTTTGATCGGGGAGTAACCCTGCCACACCTATTTCGTTTCGTTGGAAGGATGTGGTTGCCGGGTCACTTATATTCTATGGGGTGACCATCTTAGTCATTGAGAATAGCAACGCGTCTGTGATTGACTTCAGACAGGACAGTTTTAAGTAACTTATATATGTCCATCGGTGGCAGTAACGACTTTGCATCTGATAAAAACAATATTAAAGTGGCAGAAAAAAGATGGACAAAATAGTACTGTTTTATACAATATGTAGGTACTAACATATTAATTACTACCGTGACACCACGGCTCAGACACACTCATTATAAATGCGAAAATGTTTGCGGATGTCTATATGTTTGTAACTCTTTTACGCAAAAATTACTGGTCAAATTTCGCTGTAATTTATCACATACATATTTTAAGAGGACCTGAATTAACACGTGGCGTACTCATTACTGTGATCAACGTGACCATAGAGCCACCCTCTATCAGCTGTGTGAAGAAGATAGTAGAAAAATATCATATTATCTATTAAAAGCAAACATAGCGTGATGTTGTATAGCTCATAGCCTTCCTCAATATATGGACTATTCAACACAAAAAGATTTTTTCAATTCAAACCAGTAGTTCCTGAGATTAGCGCGTTCTACCAAACAAACTCTATTGTTGGTTGGTATACTCGTAGATGGTATGACCAATGTCTGTAGATGTAAATGAACCCTTATACGGTATTGATTACAAATGTCCATAGACGGTGACCGACTTAGATTGATGCAGTATATGTATGCTCGTTCGTCACTACAATTACATTAGAGAATAATAAAAATAGAATGATATTTCCTTCTATTTTCTTTATAAGATTGTATTAGCAAATAAGCATGCAGTCCATTAGATTGCACGTGGTCAATGCCGTCCATGGTTATTAGTAAGGTACTCCATTCTTCAAAAAATTCTATAAGGAAGTTCTGACGAAAGTCAATCACAGACGCGTTGCTACTTCTCAGGACCAAGATGGTAAAATATACCTACCTATATGTAAAATTTTCAATGTATTCAATTATGTTATTTTAACTTAGAAATGGGCACACATCTATTTCTAACTTCAGAAGTGCTTGTAGTTTATTTTTAGAGAAAGAAGTATTCGTGTCGCGGAATTTTTCAATATTTTTCCCATCCAAACGAAGCGTGGGCATTTCAACGCAGATTTTGCCATTCAAATCTTTTCCCATACAATTTTATAACTCTATAGTATGCAAGGAATATATTCGTCCTACATTGGTACGCAAGGTGATACTTATTCAAGCAAAAGTGAATGAATTTTTGATATCATTTTTATTTTTATTTGAAGGAATATTTTTAGATAAGAATTTCCGACATCCGATGATTTCCGAGAGGAAGGCATCTGCGACTGTATGTACAAATTGATAGGGGATGGAATATTTGTAACATTATCAACCCATTATCGTCCCACTGTTGGGCACGGTTCTTTTCTCAGAATGAGAGAGTTTCAGGCCATAGTCCAGCACGCTGGCCAAGTGCGAATTGGTAGACTTCACACACCTTTGAGAACTCTTTTTTTTCAGAGAACTCTCAGGTGTGCAGGTTTTCTCACGATGTTTTCCTTCACCGTAAAGCAGTGATAATCAGTTACTAATACGCACATAATTTCAGAAAAAATCAGTCGTGCGTGCCTGGGATTCGAACCCCGGTACCCTCGATTGAAAGGCCAAGTATCAACCATTAGGGTATCACTGCTCGTTAATATATTTATAGCAATGATTATTATATTCATATTATTGAAAGCAGTATTAAGTTTTATGTGAAATGGAAGTAAATGTGTCTATTTTACATAGGCACTTAAATATTGTCAGTTACAATATTTTTCTTACATTACCACAAGAACGGAAACTCAGCGGCTGTCTTTTTCTGTGTATAACTTTGTACTAATGAACTAATTTGAAAGGTGTTGTAAGACAAAGACGTACGAAGTTGATGCTCGAACAGGAACGTATTTGTGCTTAACTTTAGAAATAACTTTAGTTTAATTTGCTGTTAATTACAAGTCAGTGTCCATCGCATTGTTATTAAATTTAAGAAGAAAAGCATAGGTTGAAATTGTTATTTATATTTTTTTCTAGGAAGGCTTTCAAGTAATTGCGGAAATTTTAGAGCTTTTGATTCCAGTCAGACTTCATCAGTGACAACTTTCCCTCACGGACTGACTATATACTCTTGCGCCTTCAATTTTATTAAAAATAGTTCAGTTCATAAAAGAGGCACGTGCCTAATGGCGAAAAATAGAAACCTTGAAGTTATTTACCACAAAACTGCAACCCCGTTTAAACAACAAAACTGTACCATAAAAAGCAATAAAATACTTTTTTAATACAACGTTCATGCAACGTTTGCTCAGCTCGCATCGTTGGGAAATACCGGCATATTTACCGCCGTGAAGTTAGTTGCTCTCGTCTGAAGCATGCACTATCAGAATTAGTTGACTGTAAATAGCCTGGCCAGTTTCTATGCAGAATGTGCCTGCTTAATCGCGTAAGTGAAGAGTTCCGTACCTATTTTTTAAAGGTTTTTAATACAGCACATACTTATATGTGCTGTATTAAAAACTATGCACTAACTATTAGCAACCATGTTTTAAGATTCGAGGTTGTAGGACACTTTTTTGATTAATTATAGAGGACTTAACTCTACAACTGTTTCTTTGTAACGGAAATGCTAAGTAAATCCTAAACCCATAGAAATCTTAACAGCATCAATATTAATCTTTCTTATTTAACAACATTCTTGATAAATAAATTTTTTGATAAGCATATTTCAAAACAACGGGGACATTTTAGCAAATTCATGATGTTGAGGTAGGGTGTGGTGTCCTGAATAGCTGATCCCTCTCTTTAGTTGACTCCTTCTTATCCCTAAGTATCATAGACGACTAAGAGAAAAAAGTCCAGGAGACGGGAGGCAGCAACTTTCCGTATATTATCAACACCTACTGTGTTCACCAAACGAGCACAAGGTCCAGAGGTTATTGGACAAAAGGATAAAACTCCCTTTAGATAAGGCTGGTAGATGCTGAAAAGGCTGATGGATAGATAAAAGTAAATTCTTCCCATTAACATTGGCTTTTTGTGTATGACAGAACAATATATACGTATGCGGTGACGTAGCGTGGGTTCATGCCGTACCCTAATGGTGCCGTTTGGAAGCGCAAGTTAAGTTTCAATTTTTTTGCTATAAGAATACCGTTGTAATATAACAAAAAGAATTTAAAAAATACCCAAAACATGCCGCCCAGGGCCATGGACCTCTCGGCTTTCTCTGCGCTACGCCACTAAACGTATAGATTCTGCTTAGCGTTAACCATGTCACATGTGGAAAATACGGCGTTTGTTCTACTAAAAACTCATACGGCGTTTACATTGAAATCATCATTATCCATCTATTATTGAAACCAAAAAAATATTTTCGATGTACATATTACTTCAACCAATTTGAAACAAAGGTCATTCATAAAAATGCCGCCATATTAAAAAACCATAGACAACAGATATTACAAAATGGCTGAATACAGCCATGCATGAAACCAGACAATACAATAGAACGGAGTGACCATAGATGATGGATTACAACTTCGTTGCATATTGTTCTCAAACTAGCTGTATATTGTACTTGTATAGAATTGTCTGTTGTATTTCAGACTTCATTTGTAAAGCAGCTTATTCAGAAGTTACTTTGTCAAAAGTATGACATACTCATAATGGGAATAAATCTGGTATTAAAGTTTATGCTCCGATTTTTTTGCACATTCATATAAAATTTTGTTGGTTAAATCATAATACCAAGGACAAATCTTAATAATCTTGCTAAATTAAAAAGTAGGTAAATTTGAACAGGAAACATAAACATACATGTATTATTAGTTACCAATCAGCATACTCGGATTATAGGTCACCAATTTTGCCATTCACGGATAGGATATATATTTATCGCCATGCAACAATTACAGGACAGACATCGAATAAAAAAGAAATCGTACCAATATAATTATGTTTCTTTATCCTCAACGTTTAATGTAATATTTTTTTTATAAGAGAAGCAAATTATTTTGATACGATTTTAGTGTAAATTTTTCCTTAAAGCAACATTAAATTGAAGATTTTTAAATTTAAAATGGTTGTAGATCTATTTAGGGAAAATATGAAAAAGTAAGTGAGAATAACCAGTATGAATTAAAAATTGTTGCCATAAGGAAAATTATTACGTTATAAAAACTATGGACATACCCATGAAGCAGGTGGATATCTCGGGAACGGCGCTATTGACTTCGTGGCGATATTGCTGGGCAGTTCCGCCTTCAAACCTCTCTTGAGACGCAGTTTTCTTCTCTCCCGCGATTTCGCTCTTATCATAAGAGCTGCCTGCATACTTGCCAGTTTTGTGGCCGAAGAAACGTGTGGTCAAAACCGAGCCTAATACTGGCTTAATCACAACAATCTCACAATATTGAGCACGCACTTCGTCCTAACACGACGCGTTCACACGCAACTATCCATTCACAATAAACTGTACACACGCGTTTTTAAATTCGAGTTTTAAGTACGAAATTTAACTAGCGCGACTATCCTACATTTGAATATTAAAGTGTAGAATTTAGTAAATTTTATAGAGAACTTTATATAGAACCTTATTTACATATTAACCGACAATATATCACTCTTCTTAGTCCCGTCCAATCACAGAAATAATTACTTTCGATAAATCTCACTAAGAGTGCTTTAGAATTGGATGAAGATAGGCACAAGAAAGGCGCTTAACTCTTTTATATTAAATATATTATTGCTAGACGAACGTTTTACCTTATAATACGATATGTTTATAGTGAGAAACAATGGAAGCTAGCGCAATTTGGCGTTTATTGTTGTCTTTAAGTCAACGGTGTTTCCTTTGCAACTTAACACTCATGTTTCGTTCCGCACATCGAGTCGCAGTCTCTGATTCTTCGACACCTGCCACCGGACGCTACTCTCCCCTAGATGTCGCTGTTTCATGGCCGGCCCACTTTTGTCACTTCACGTACCAACACTTTCCCGTAATACATATTACCGACGTCCTCCGAGATATCGCGCACTAAAGAATGATAAAAATGAAGCGGGGTTTTGCGTGCCCGAGAGCTTTTAAAGGTGACCTTCCTGCGTTGCATTGTCTCGCACGTTTTAACATTTTACACATGGACTTACCATATAAACAAAACAATACGACAATTCTATTTAACAATAATCATGACGTCTAACAGACAAAAGCTTCGATGCTTACATTACTTGTATCGTAGATACATGAGCTGTCTTCGACCGAAACGAAAAGCACATACTTCAGTTTCGGTCGAACGCAGCGTGAGCACATACGGCATACACCTAATTACGGTACATCGACATGCTTATTCTAGGGTACACAGACACGTAGGCACAACATCACAGGCAGTACCTCGACGGCATCGCATGACGAGTGCGGCTCCGATACGAGTGCGGAGAGGGGTGGTGGCGGCGGCGCGAGGAGGCGCGACTCCCAATGCTGGCAAGAGTAGGCGCGTACGCCGGTCGGCGCGGGGTGGACGGGGCTGTGCGGGCGCGGGCTCGGCGGCGCGGGCTGGCGGCCGTGTTGGCGCGCCTGTCCACAGTCACCAACGTTAGCTGTCGCCAAACTTTATGCCCGCTAGATGTCGCTGTTGTACGTCACGCGCGGATGACAGGAACGCGCGCGGAAACTTCAGTCACCTTAGTATGTTGACTGCGTTTCCTCAAAACAATCATTGTTTACGTTTTCGTCATTGCAAAGTACATTACAGGTTTTGACCGAAAACGAGAACGTAAGCATGCAATGCAATTGCAATGTATGAGCGAAAACATATACAAAGATTATTTTGAGAAAACGTAATAAAGTCGTACTAAGGACGGATTCGTCGATTCAAAGCGGTCATAAAGTTTGGCACTTGCCAACTCACCGATTTCGGCGTAATCAAAAAAGTCTATTTTAATCGTTATTCTTAAATTTCATACAGACGATCTGCGAACGTTTCTTAGTTAAGATTCTAAGAATCCATCTCGATTGTTGTTATACAAAATCGAAACGATCGCAAATTGCTAGTATGAAATTGCCGCGATTTTTGTTTTTAATTTAGTTAGTAATATCATGTTTCTGAAAAGAATAATATGTAACATTTGCATTCTAAAAAGTATTTGATATTTTTGTAAAATTCTTTTTAGAAACATCAATACTAATCTTTTACCAAAAATCGGAAAGTTGGCAAGCTATTTCAAAAAAATGCCGCCACCTTTATGTTAAATTCGCGTATCGTTTTGAAGTTATATTATATTTGTGACCTTTGATTTACGATTAATTATTTGTTTCAATTTGAACACGTTTTTACATTGATCCGGAATTGAGCTTTATGTTAAGGAACCATAAACTTTACTCTGCAGTAATTCTTGAGTAACACGTAAAAGTTTACAACCAATTAAGTCAAATTTTTATTCGAGAATTTCGCACAGATACACGTATATTACTATTTTATTACCAACAGTTATTGCTGTAATCGTTTGAGTTAATTGATAATTTGATGCTAAAATTCTTTCCATAATTAAATCGTTTGTTGCTTTGTTTAGATTTAAAAGTAAAATTTTAAGTTTGAATAAAGAGGTTTTGCTGCCGAAATAGAGTATTAGAAATATTTGCCAATTTAGATTTTTTTATAGTTCTGTGTAAACTAGAATAGGTTTTTGTATCTGTGATCTAAAATACGAAGTAAAACATTGTGCACCACTAAGTTTGTAGTGATAGAGTATATTTACTCCTAAGTAAATTCAGTATGAAAGTATCTAATAGTTTTACTGACCTAAGTACTCTTGCTAATAAAATGGAATTAACTAAGGGATGAAGTTTGTGTAGGATTGTATAGATATAAGTTTATTTCTACATTCTAACTCGATCTATTTAGTAAAATGATATTATGAATAAATATTAACGTGACCATTTTATGGTATATTACAAGTTGCTCAAATTCATTTTATGTTTTATTTATGTGCTACTTAGTTGCAATTTTTATAACATAAACCTTATATTGCATTAAGGATTATATAAATTTCGCTTAATAAGTATTCAAATTCACAATTTTGATGTGTTTTATGAGCAAAAATCTAGGTCTTCAGCTTCCTTTAATATAAATTTTAGTAATGATATGCTTTTGAAGAAACTTGCAAACTTATTTCGTAGCTAGCAATTTAAATAAATCTTTTAAAGCATTCCCGTTTTAATTTACTTAGTATCTTATAGAATTTTTGCTCATAAAATTATATTTTAATTGATATTTAAACTAGGGCCATACTTTTGAAGTGCAACTTTTTGTCTAATGCTTTTCTCATAACAATGAAGTACTAAAATTGACGGAGAATATGATTTTCTTCAAGCTTAACAGTAAGTTATAATTATTGTACGTAATCCGTTATATTTACTAAAACATTTTTTTCTCTTTTCAACTGAAATCGCAACGTATTTCGGTTATTTGTAACATCTACCTTCACCAATAGAATATTTTCCCAGTTTCACTTCAAAAGCATTCCGCACGAACTATGATACACAGTTACCTTTCGGCCCGCGAGCGACGCGCCGCCCGCCGCCGCGTACATGCACCGCGGCGCTCACCCGCGCATCGCCTAGCGGGCTCTGGCCGCCGCCCGCTCACCGCATCCGCGCTACCCACCTACACCTACAACATCAGGCTTTACTGACGCATCAAATGATCAATGTAACATGCTACTTAACTTATTCGAATTTAACAATATCGTAATGTTTTATGAAATGTCCATGTTCCATACTGTCACCGTATGCGCGCTACCTACCAACACCTACAACACCACGCTTTACTGAGGGATCAAATGATCAATGTAACACTTTACCTAACTTATTCGTAAAAATATTGTAATATTTTATGAAATGACAATAGCGCTCTGGTGCTCAATAGCGCTCACCCGCGCGTCGCCTAGCGGTGCTGGCTGCCAGCCGCTTACCACTCCCGCGTTACGCACCTATACTTAAAACACCACGCTTTAACGACGTATCAAATGAAATCAATGTGACATTCTACTTAACTTTTTAGAAATTCCAATTCAACAATATTGTAATATTTTATACAATGTCGGTCGGTGCTCAATAGAGCTCACCCGCGCATCGCCGTTTGGGTTAATCTCTCATCCACCTATGTAACCTAATCTCACCCACGATCCTATTCTATACCAACACCAGTTTACAGCTGCAACAGACCGAATTAGCTTTAATACTTTATGACAAAATAAATCCAAACGAAACAATAGACCTTAATTAGCCAACATACATTATGTTAACTATATTTACCAACTTGATTTTATTAATCATGAACTAATTGGCAATACAACTGTATTTATTGTTTAGGGAAAATATAAACAGAGGCTTTTGTTATATTTAGTTAGATCTATTAGTTTACTCTTTTTACTTAACAGAAAGTTGAGTGCTAAATAAAATTAACCACGCATAATTTCAACAAGCCTTATAATGCTATATCAGATTACCACAAGTTTAATTTCATTTTTCATTTCATTGATCTTTGTGTGTTTATTACTCTTTCACGCAAAAACTACTGCTTGGACTTCGCTGAAATTTGGCATCCTGATAATTTATAGTACTCATTACCTTCGAAGCCGCGAGAGTGACCTAGTACTACATGTAAACTAAAATTTCGCATATCTATTTATAGTTTATACTGGGTTCGTAAATTGTTACGGTCTAATTAGGAACGAGTATGCTCGGTTATAATAATACTAATAATATTTATTTACTTCTAATCTTACTCTAAATCTTACACTTGGCAAAAGAGCATTACAAGAACAAAAAATTATTTGACTCCGTTTTTTATATTATTTGCTTGTTTGCTATTCAAAATTAATATTATTATCTGACTTTTTTTAAGTAATTGAAAATAAATCTATTGAATAATTGTAGTATATTTAAAATCACCATCAACCGTAATAATCACCTAACTGTATATAAAAAAAAAAACTCAGTTAATACATTGTGAAAATATAATTTTGAACAAGAATTTAATCACTTAGAATACACTTTTTTCTTAATGAATATAAGAAAACACGGTCTCCAACAGGAAAATATTACCAAAGTTACTTTGGGACAAAGTAAAATTTAAATGAAAAATGCTTCAAAATGTTGCATCAGCGGACTTATTCTGACACCAAATAATCTGGGCTGAAATTTTAATTAACATTTTGGACATTGTCAACTTTTTAATTTTTTATTAATTCGTGGCACCTTTCATACTGGTTAGGATTTAAAGAATACACAGAGAAGAAAATTAAAAGTATAGTGAACACTTTGAATGGTCTGCAAATAATAAATGTAACTTCAAATAACATTCCTCAAGTTATTATTCATTTCTTGTAGCCTTAGAAGTTTTCATGTTAAGCCTGTGTATACATGGAGAATAAATTAACATTATTCAGAATGAAAACGAATGCAATACTAATTGACTATTATCGTACCAAATGCAGAATGATGTTGGTAATGTATTTTAAAGTTTGACCTATTTCAATAGAAAATCGTTATAACAAATTGTATGGTATAGAAAAACAAAATTTCATTACATATTTAGTTGTACTAATTATTACATATTTAGTAGATATGTAATAATTAGTACAACTAAATATTTGTTATTTAAAATTAAAACTTTAGTTCAATTAGAATTACAAGTATAAACTTTTGTGCACAACAATGTTTGTAATAAGATCCGGAACTATAAGTTGCATTAAAATTGACAATTTAAGTTTTCAATCCTTTGGAAATTTATCTCTAGAGAGGGCACCGGAATCGGATATGCAACAAACTGGAATAGTAACCACTATGCCGCGAGTATAACAAAAGTTTAATAAAATATCCTGAATTTTATCCTTAGTCGCCTTCTACGACATTGACTGAAAGATAGAGGGTGGATTAAGACACGTCACTGTCTTATTATACCCTTCAAACCACAAGACAACTGCTTAAATGCTATTATTTCTTATTGCACACCTATTTCTTGCGTTTAAAAAAATACGCTTTCTACACTCATAGCCGCACTAGGATTTTCTCCTGTGTCGCGGGTGCC
>DWLI01002739.1:0-12730 GCA_018249915.1 Cecropterus dorantes dorantes
TTATGTAGAGCCATGGCTTTCGTATCCAAGTTACTATAATAGTCGGTAGTACCTTTCCAATTGCAAGTTTCTGTCACATGTTAATAGATGGAGTTAGTAGATATGTCTTGTATTGTTATAATATTTTTGTAATTAATCGTATCTCGAAATTATCAAAAGATTAAGGTGTTTATTTAAAAAGTTTAATGCAAGAATAAAGTCTACGGTTAATAAGCCAAGTCACGTTTTACAAATGGTCTTTTAAAGAACATTAAATATCCGTAGATGTTTTTTTTTGTTCTTTTGTGATCGAGCACAATTTTATTTTTATTGAGTGTCAGTTCAAAGTTCGCTTGGCAGATACGTTTTGAACGTTTTGACTCGACTACAACAAATTATAAAATTGAACTTTATTGAATATATAAAAGTTGTATTTAATAATAATCATTGTAAGAAATTTACCGTGAACTAAAAGACTTCTGTCCACTAATAACAGTGTTAAGCGATGCTGTACTCTAATTTGAACGATGCGGTAAGCGACACATACTTTACCGAGGTGTTCAAATTCAGTCCTCCTAGTCCAGTACCCTTCGCACGAGTTTATCGTGTTTCCTCAAAACAATCGTTGTTTACGTTTTTGCTCATACATTGCAACGTAGTGTACGTTGCAATGTATCCCGTTTTTGTTTTCGCTTCCGATCATACCTTGCAATGTACTTTAAAATGATGTACGATAACTTAAATAATGATTGTTTTGAGGAAACAAGATAAATTGGTACTAATGGTACAGGAGTAGCAACCAAATTGTGACCAACCTTAGAAATGAGTAATAAACAAAAGTTTAATCAACTCAATATTTATTTGGCTTTCGAAAAGTACTTTTCTAAATTCACATAAATAGGATATCGAAATAAATATATTATCTTAGCTGCAAATTTTTGCGATAAAAATATGCATAATTTCTGTACGTTCGTTTCAATTTGTATAAGACGACAGTGTAATAAATTTTAGGAAAAGAACCGGTGGACTTGAAGAATATATTATAAAATATAGTTATAAACTTATGGAGTTTCTTATGCCGCGTCTGCAGTGAAGTATCTTGCAAAGTGGTAGCAACTAGCAAAAAGTTACAGGAACTTAATTTTGGAAAAATGTAATATAAATTTATGTTGTTGAAGTGAACTTAGACGCATGTCTTGGTTAAATTTAAACCGATTTTCAAAATTAGCCTTCATATCGGGGGCTATGGCTATGGGTTTCGTGTACTTTCCATACATACCTGTAATTATTATTTGACGACCCGCGTTACGAAGCGATCACCATACTGGTTTAACTCGCAGTGGGTTCCGGGTTCGATCCCCGGCCAGACAGACATTTAAACGATGAGTTTAGATTGTGTTCAGTGTACCCACGACTCAGGAAAAATTACTAGTGTGGGGCTATGAGTATAGTAAGCACTTTTTCAGATGCCTTATGTCGGCTTAAAAATAACATGTCTAACACAGGTAGGCCACTACTCTCCACCGATTTTATTTTCACAATCGTGAGTTCCGCAGTAGTACAAAATGATTACAACTAAATTTAAATATAAGACATTTAAATTAAATAAGAACAGCAAACATTTTTGATGATATAAATATTAAAGTTAATTTATCAATGTACGTTAATATCTGTTTTATTTATGGCAATTTTAGTAACCACTTAATAAATTGCTACGCTGTGGTGGTTCATAAATTGTTAATAAACCGCTAAAACGGAAGGCTACGTCGGAGTTACGTAGGTAAAGAAAGTCTTTAAATACTCCCTCTAATAAAGTACAACGCAATGTTAATATTATAAATTCCAGTAGACTTCACTTCACCCTCAGTTTCCTCATTAACAAGCTTGAAATTATTGAGAATTAAGCGAATGATAATCACTTTTAATTTTTGGAGAATATTATCGTTTTATTTGTCTTTTTGTGTATATATGTATACATAGGGTGAGGCCATGCCTCGTCTTATTAAAGGTTCCGGGTTCGTTCCCGGGATAGGCAAATAGTCAATGACATATGTAATTAGGCATAGTATAGAAGTAACACAGGCAATAGTGATCACTTAAAAGATTAATTGCACTTAAAATAGGTTTTCATTTCGCATGGATTTAGTATTAATATTTACCTGATACTCTATTCTATAATGTATATCATGAAACATTTTGCTCTAAGTTAAGTACTTGTTATTTATTTATTAGGATAATTGTTAAAATAATGCTGTAATTTTTTGGAAGTAGTAAACGAACATGCAGTTCACCTGATGGTAAGTAGCCACTGTCGCTCAAGAACATCTATAAACAACCACAGATGAGATCAGAGTCTTACCTGGAATTAACTACAAATGCGTTACTACCCCTGAGGACTAAGTTTGAACGCTCCGAATAAGTATATCTCCTTTGCCACAACCTTTAGACCAGAACACAGCAACGCCTAACACTGTTATTATTGGGTAGAAATAGGTGTGCGGTGACGCTTCCGGAGTCGAACCACAAATAGTTCTACCAGTTTCTTATTTATTAGCTGTCTGTTTATTTAGTAAGGTTACGATTTTAAAAGTTAGCTACATATATTTGTAAAACTGTGTAATAAATAAATAAAATTTCGTAAAGGACATCAGTCAGATTCTAAACTTTCGTAACTGCGCGAAGTTTCGAAATGCAAATAATTCATTGTCGCATTTGTATCGCGTGTTGTTCTTTGTTTTGGAGCGAGTGCCTTGTAATTCATAAACTGGGTCGTAACTTTAAAAGTGTAATACAAAATGATGGCACTAGGCACGCTGTCGGGCCTTGTCCAACTTTCTTCACGGCAAAGTTGCTGAGGACAAAGGAAACTCACAGTAAAGGTACGCGCGCAATAGTGACATAACGTAAAAACACTTTCTACTCAAGAGTGCAGCATGCGGTATTGTATGCCCTTAATCTAAGCTCTGTTTAGTTATGCAGATTCTACGGAACAGCAATTCAAGTATTGTTTAGGACATTAACTTGGATAATGGGATTAAAAGCCTCTGTAGAACACAATTACGATATCATTCTGTCATGTAGGAAATATTTTAACGTAACTAGTAGTAGAACTATGTAGTATGATTCGACCCAAAAGCACCGATTTTAAGCGTCAAACAGTCCTCGTGTTTACCTCGAAGGGTGAGGTTGTCGGCTGATTTTCATAAGAGGTTATCATCATAGTCCTCGAAAGTAGCAACACATCCATGATTGACTTCGGATTGAGAACGTTTGCTACTTGAATCTAAAGAAACATAAAATGTGATCATCTTCAGAAAGTAGTTGTGTTAACCGCCATCTTATTTTGAAGGATGTGGTGCGATAAATATATACAATATTATTCCAAATTCCAAATTAGTAGTAGTAGTAGTAGAAGCATTCTAAATTAGTTCTTAGTTGTCATAGTTTGTAATAGATCTCTACCTAACTTCGTAAATATTTCTTGACTATATTTTCTGTCTTCAATTACATTGTTCTAATGCTCGGGCAACGAGCATTTACTCGAACTAACGAATGTTCAGTGACAGTTGTTTGTGTTTGCATTCTAAAAATATTTCTCCAGGCGCAATAAGCGATATTTATTTAGCACGTCGCCGGCTATGTGGACTTAAGTTTTAACAAGGTCGTTTGGTGTTTAAAGCCTTGTGTGTTTATCCTGCACTTTTCCGATCCCGCAGGTTTTAGTAACGGTGTTTAAACTTATTCAGTGTTGGTTTTTATGTTTAAATTTTCGAATAATATAATTGAGCTTTTTACGAATTTTTATAGAAGTAACGGGTGGGACACACACTTAATGATTTATATAGTAAGCGACTGTGTACGGTCTCACGGTATTTATAAAGATTTATGTTTTTAATAATGTTCCGGTTTTTAATAGATGAATTTAAAGGCATTGTGATGTGATTTTTCTCTAATATATCCGCAATTTTTTAATGAATCTTTCGGGAAAATGATACATAAAAAGATATTAGTGAAGGCAAACGCTATGCACACTAAGGCAGGTATACTTAATATTAGTGATTACGGTATAGCACAAAATGATATGAGTGTATTTCAACAATAATCAGCAGAAAATCCTTTTTAAATCATTGCTGGATAAATTTTAAAGAAACTAGACGCTATTTAGAAATTTATATATAAATATTTTGATATATATATTCAAGGTTTTATAAGATACTGTTACGTGTTGTTGAAAATAAAATATATATTCTACTCATACTTCATAACAATAGTTTAAGGATGAGTGTGGACGTATGAGAGTATGTGTCTTATGACTTTGGTTGAGGAAAGTCATGATGATTTAGACGCATAAAAATTGTGAAACCTTTATATAATTACTGTTTTACATTACACTTGTCTTTTTACAGGAATTAAAAGAAAATTACAATTGTTTTCAAGTTTTTATTGCCAATAAAGCATTCAAAATAAGCACACAATCCTTTATATACTTTACTTTTCAATTTGCGATAAAATGTTACACCATTCTCATCGTCTTTGTAATTAAAAGCAGAATATATATAAGCGCCTGGTAATATGTTGGTGGCAATTCTATATCACGTATTATTACTGGAATAATTTAACTCTAACAATAAAATTGACTGCCTTTTAATTATATTTGCTCCTTGATGACCTTATTCCTCACAACCTTAATTACCCTAAAGCCACAACCTTAAAAATTACGACTGTAATTGATTTAAAATTTTCACCTTCATAATACATAGAATAACAAAAATTACGTAAAGTTCAAAATGGAACGAGAGAGTCAGCGAAACAATATCTCCGTAGTCAAATACAGAGAATTCAATTTTGTCTATAGATATTAAAATAAATAAATTTAAAACTATATACAACTGTGATCGCATAAAAATAAGATGAGATTCCGAATTATTATTTTAAGATAACTTAAAACAGTGCATAGTAAAGTACACTTCGATACATATACATTTATTTGCGGGTATTTTTGTATATATAATATATCTGCTAGCCGATGGGTATCAATATATACATCGTGCTCATTCATAACAGATTATAGTTTACTTATGTTTAAATACTCGTATATAATTATTTTAATGTTAAGTTAAATTACGTTCTTTCCAAACCTAAGCTCATAATAAAGCTAATAAGAAATATTTTCTATACTGATAGCAGCATCTAGTTTTTTGAAGCATTTAATAAATAATGACATCATATTCATATAAAAATAGAGTAGAAAGACCATCTTAAATTACAACACTAATGAGAATATTTAGTCATATACCTGCCCTTATGAAATAACGTAACGTATACAATTATCACTATCGGCAAATATCAATTTAAATACCATAAATATCATAATTAAATCATAATTAAATAAAAAAACAATACTCGTTATAAGTATTGATTTTTTAAATAAAAACAATACACATACAAATACGAAGTAAGTTCAACCTCATGAGCAAATTGAAGTTTAAAAAATGTTATTAAATGCAGCCAACGGTGACACAAGTAGAGTTCTTAAGGCGACTGGTAACATACTACGATAGATTTTTACCATATCTCGAAAAAAAATATGAGTACTCTTGTAAATAATTCTAACATAGCACATTATTACAATTAGCATTTTATGGACTATTTTCAGAATATTTTCTTTAAATTATCCTATATGTATCTTCCTCAAAAGATCTTAAAGGCATAATTTTCAAGCGATTTTCTTCCTGATTCCTCTTTGGCCCCAAATCAGGTCAACAACAAACCACTGTCCGGTGTAGTAGAAAAGGTTTGCGATGTATATGTATACACAAGTAACCAACAACTTGGATGTAGAGAACAGCCTGATCCCAGGGTATACGTATTCTCCTTTCGATATACTTTGCGCTAATCTGTAAGAGTATTTTCTATAATGAGCGATGTCACTTACTTATAAAAGCATAACCCGTAAAAATATTTCCGGAATTCAAAACTGTTCTGTCTCAAACAAGTAGGACTTTTTAAAATACTGGACACAGTGGAAATCCCATCGCAACCTGTTTAGTTTTTCTAAGATTAGTCCTGACTGGTAAATGGACAAACAAATATTATAAAATGAAGTTATTTTGAAATTAAAAATCCACCTTATGTTAAGATAACGGTATATAGAGAGAATAATACTGGACAACTGGTTAATACTCTAAATCTTTCTACCATCTTATAGGTACTTACACTGATATATATAAAGTGATGAATGCTGCCAAAGTAAGAATTTGAGGTATCATATTCTTAGGCCGTTTCCGAGGCACACAAGCAAGATCGAACAATACGAAGAGCAGTGAGATTGTGTGCATGCTGTGATGATTCCACAGGGAGACAAACTCATCAGCCGATAAAGGCATCAGCATTCTCCGATCCTTGTGATAGATACGCCAGAAAAGTATATCTCCAAACTGAAAACAAATATATTTATGTTTTTTAATCCATTTACGCAAAATAAGGTTTATAAATTTATCGTGTATATCTGTGCATGTCTTGTTAATGAAGATAAACTCTCAGAGTTTCTTGCCGGATCTTCTCAGTTGAGGTCGTATTCCGATCCGGTACTACCACCGTAAGAAAAAATATTGCAATTGACAATTTGTGCCAACCACCAAAAGTGCAACTAAATGCCCATAAAAATAAATATATTTCAGTTCAATTAATTAATTTCAATTTAGTTTTCGGGTTATACATTTATGTATGTATAATATGTCAATGACATCGTCGCTTCTAAATGGATGAATCGATTTTCTTGTTTGTTGAAAATGTTACTTGATCAAGAGTGTTCTTAGAAATTATTAAAGGAAAATTATTCGGCTGCTTGGACGTTATGAGTACTATTAAGTTGGAGTCGGTTTCATGTTACTAGACATATTTTGTGTAATGAATGTTACGGTCCCATAAATATACCTGTTGACTACACCCACACCCATGATAGACCCACAGTACGGACCCTCAACCAAGTTTTGATATTTATAAATTACTGTACCTTTAATATTTGCAAATAGACCATAATTATATTTTTCATACATAAGTTCCTCAATCAATATCAAATGAAAAGGATAAACAAGCAAAACAGAAAAAAGGTACTTAGCTGTTTTATATTTGTCAACATTGTTTTTATAATATTAAATTTGGTTATCATTTTTTTTAATCTATGTTGTTACTTACCGTCGTGACAGGTAAAATAATGCTGTTAAAAAGAAAATTTCTAGCTTTATTGACAATTCGGACATTTCTTGATTGGCTTGCACGTTGTAGAGCCTTCCATTCACAGTAAATACTCATCAGCAAGTAAGGTGCACTGAGCAACTGAAACGAGAGACATAGATTTATTATAGGCTACGACTTTTTCAGAGAAGATGAGTTCTTGTTGAATTTATATTTCACTTGGCACGTTATGAAAATCAGATAAGAATATTTTTTACTCGATTGCATCAGGAGGAGTTTTTCTGAGAGAAATCAAAGTTCAACGTGCAGAAGCAACACATGCTGAAGTTAGTTGTGCGATGGTATTTATAATTATGGTTTTATCTCTGCATATGCCCTGTACGCGTAAATGTGCTGTACAACTATATTTTTACAAGAATATTTATTTTATAAATTATTTTAATTATATTTCCTAAGCTACCATTCATAAATAAGCCACATGATATGAATTTAAATAAAAATAATTTAAAAATATATATTACGAGCATATCTAAGTCTTAAGTAATTATCCCTACTATTTTTTAATGTTATATTTGGTGATATTAGGTAACGGCATAAGGCATTTCATAACATAAATGTGATACAGCAGTTACAAAAATATTGTTCTATCATTTAAATTCATATTTAAATGATAGAACAATACTTTTGTAACATAATTTAAGTTGAGACATAATTGTATTAGGTGGGCTTATGATGTAAAGAACCTTAACATAAACATGCAGTGTTATCATTTGGAGTTTTCTTTATTGTGACTACCAGGTTTTCCCTTTATATTTAGAATAGGAATGTCTGTAGAGCTCAGTGATTTAATTGACTGACTGAAAAAAAATTCGTTGACACTTACTCGGTCGTATAGTTCCAGTAATTTGCACACGCAACGTGCCTAATAACTTTAAAGGACGAGACGTAGGCGACCTCTGAAGTTATAATTAAAATAATTAATATGCAATTTTTCAAAATGTATAGTAGACCAAAGGTTTAAATAAAGCAATCCAAATATAGCGATAAGTGCACTAATAATACATATGTTTCATTGTATGTAGATTCTTTTGTTATGTGCGATTAACACGTTTTTATTAAAAAAAGTAAAGATGTCAAATGTTCTTTCGCCGTGACTATGATCCATTCGACTTTGTAGAAATATCGGCCATTAATAAATTCAAAGCGCGCATCATGAGTCCCCGTTATAAATTTAAAGATTTCAAACAATATTTTTGGTCATTGTGAAATGTTAGTTAATTAATTGGGTTGCCACACATGTCAATGTTGTTGGCCGCATGGTCCCAAAGGCGGAACTAGATAAATTAACCGACTTGATTATTACATTAGGTATAGCAATTTGTTTCGCAGGTTTCTCACAAGTACATCACATACCTACAGGTACCTATATAATTACACGTTTGAAAATACTAGAAAAACGTGCACGCATGCTTTTTACATTCATAGCCCCGCACTAGAATTTTCTCTTGTGTCGCTGGTGCCATGGACACACAAAGACGAATACACAAACACTAAGACTCAGAATCTAAATTCATTATTCAGACGTCTGTCTGTCCGGGAATCAAACTCTGAAACCCCGGAACCCACTGCGAGTCAGACCGGTATAGTGACCACTCCACCACGCGGGTCGTCAAATAGATCAGTACTTCCGCAATCGAACCACCGTGGTATATCCTCTAAAGGTTTCTTATCATAGACAAGTTCGTTATAGCATATTGTTTGTTAGTAAGCAAATCTTGTACGTGAGGCCATAGTACTATATAGCCGGCGATTATGACACTTCATTGATACCATTAAGTACTATCGTATTGTTACGAAGCAATGTTTATAATATTTATAAGTGTACAGATCGCAATAATAAATTAGACATTTATATATTTACCCTATTACATATATCAATCAGATAAATCGAAGCATTAAATTTAAATTAACATCTTTTTTTTTTCATTTACTCAAGTAAATAGACGGACTAATAAGGAGCGTTTTTATTACTGTATTACTTAAAGATACCCATAGATGCAAATATAAAGGACTTCACACGTCTTAATGACAATAAAGATAAACGCAACTTTGTAAAATTAAATATGTATTAGTGTTTGACCTCGTTTAATGATAGAATTGATTTCTTTGATCGTAGAACGTTAAAACATTGCAGAATAAATTATAATTAAATTAATACGTTAACATACATTCACTGATAAATATATGATAAATAACATGATAAAATTGATATGTCAACATTCACTGATAAACATCTTTTGACATCATTACACTAAAAGTATTAATGTAAGTTTAATCATTTACTCGTATTTTATTAACATCAAATAAACAACGAAAAAATTTAAAAAGAGATTAATTAAAAAATAATATCCTAATTATGAGTTTGAATATAATATGTAAATTATTTATTGAAACCAAAAAGATTTGTACTTTATTTTATTTTATAAAGATCTGCTCAGATCAGATACTGCTGTATTTTATTTTATAAAGATCGCAAAGCTAAAAGTGAATAAGAATTACTTTAATTGGGGTTAATAAAACAGAAACATGGGAAAACATTTTTTGGTTTTATATTCAGTGCATTCTAGTTATGCTCCGTTGAGCTCAATAATATTGTCAGATTTTATCCTAAATGAGTGATGATTAACCTATACTAACAGGTAAACTCATATGGTAGTCTAATTAAAATGTAAAAACGATACAGTATAAGTAAGATTACAATTTTAAGAGTATTGCATTGGCAAAAAATAATTGATGTTACTAACTGCTGTAATAATGATAAGGCATAATAATAAAAACATTTTATAAAAAAAAAAAAAAAAAAACAGTACATATTTAATAAGTCCTGACATACAAAATATGCTTAACAATTTATATCATGAAAATAATTTTACGTTCTACAGACTAATTGAGAAAATGGCTTCTGATATGTCATGACGGCACTCGCTCATGTTTTAATTGTAAGTTCGTTTATTTTCTTAATGTAGGTAGCCTATATATTATAATGTGCCCTTGTCACAACCCCCCACGGGTTGTGACAAGAGGCACGTCCTCCCGGGAGGCGACAAATTGGCACTAGACGTCAGCAGACTGGGACAGGTTCCGGGAATTCCTGGCCTCGCACCCATGGAGGCAGCTGTTTTGCTTCAGGTGGTCCTAGCATGAGTGCTGAATCTGTCACGACGTGATACGCCAGGGTATGGAATGCTTCATTCCATACTCTGTTTCCATAGGTAAATACATATTCTAAACAATTATTAATTAATGTAAGCTGACTCATATCTATTAAGTACTAGTTTTTACTCGCGACTTTGCTCGCTATCAAAAATTGATGACAATACCAAAAATTAAGTCTTTTCTTAAGCCTTCATCAAGTTTACTAGAAATACCGAATAATAAACAAGGGATCACCTTAACATAAAAATATGTATACGTATAATCAGTTGTATCAATTCTTTAACATATATATTTGTCTTACTCGTCAATGCTTTTTATACATATATTCCCCTAATAACCCCCTTTTGACGCTGTCGCCCCTTTTCAACTAACATTAACCATTATCCATAGGAATATTTTAATAGGAAGACATTAAGGTATATGCAGAAGATTCTAAGTATTAAAAGGCAACGCTATTGTCTAGACGCCGCCATGATTTCACAATTCGTCTCTTCACTTCAGGATAAAGTGAGCTAACACAGTGATGTTTAAATCAGCATATATCATTACATGAATTATAAAAAAATGCCGCGCTTTTGTAGGTACATTAGAGGTATAAAATTTATTTATTTATCTGTAGGTATTTTTTTCGTAAAGTAAGACACACCATTTCATAATATTCTCGTGAGTACATTTATATTTATAATATTAGTTGGGATATATAATAATCGAATTCAAATATTATTTATTATTTTTATTTTTAACGGAGATGTTGTCATTAACGTCGTCGTAAATACACAATTGAATATAAAACAAATAAATTAAAATAAATAAAGCATAAAATTTTATTATGATACAATCATTTATTTTTACGAAACAATTGAGAATTCACATTATTTTACAGAATATGTTTTATGACGTCAATTGCAAAAAAAAACACAACAAATTAGTAATGTGTTAACTATACATTGTTAATGCTTTTTGTGGCAGAGTTAGTATTCCAGTTAGTATTTTTCGCTATTCTAAGTAAGTTTTTATTTATTTTCATGTATCTGCTTTCAGTTTGACACATTACTTTCTTGTTAATTTAATATAGTTGTTATAAACTTTATTAGAATATAAGTTGATCAAATGTAAACTTAAACACATTCGCCTTATTAGTTTAGTTACACCAAAAACATCCTTGTAAACAGAAGTCAATGTACTCGTCAACGTACAAAAAACTACATAAAAAAGTATTATTTACAAATATGTGATCTTATGATTTAAAAGATCCCGATCAGTTTCTAATTATACATTTTCATACTACCTTGCATATAATTCAATAAAAACGTTTGTATCACTGCAGTTACATTAAGCCTATAGAGAAAGATTTCCTTATATTTTTCCCACTTTTCAGGACCTTCTAACGTTGATGCGTAAAATAGTTTTTTCATATACTTACATTGAACCAAGCAGTAATTAATTTCCACTTTAATTTGACGTACGCTTGTAGATTTGGGTCTTTCGATTTTGAATAATCTTGACCCAATAGATGCGTCGCTACGACAACAAGATGTATGAAAGACGTTACATAAACGAACAGTCTAATTTTTATCAAAACATCACCACTTCGCACTGACGAGTTGTCTAACTTCAACATCGTGCACGTTAGGATTGGACGATAGCTGACGAACAACTCGGGAATGACATTGAGACGTTATATTTTAAATACATTGAGTTAAAGTACAAAACTGAATCAGATTTTTCGCAAAGTAACTAATTGGCAGGGAAAAAATACATGAATTGAGGGTGAAGTAGACATGCACAGAAGATCAGGCGCGATTAGATATTAGATGTCAGAAGTGACCAATAGTGGTTAACCATGCTTTTTTCCATCATTCGGAAGATACGGTGACATCAAAACATCAAAAAGTAAACTTTTTTCAAAGAATAACTTTTACAGTATTATTTTTTACTACCACTCGCAAGATGTTTCATTATAGAGAAGAGGCGGCAAAATAAACTTTATAACAAACATCTTTTAATAAAAAGTTTTTTTTACAATTTCAACTTATACTAGGGAGTATCTAATACTAGAAACAGGTATACAGTTTTATCGGTGAAATAAATAATCACTTGTTTTATAGTAGGTACTAGGTAGGTAATAGAGCGTATACTTAATGACCTGTTTAAACTTTCTTACGGTGAGATTCGTGATATGATCCAGTTTTATATAGTTTTAGCAAATAATTTCACGAAGAGATTTAGCCACCTAACACAATTTAAGGTACTGCCTCTTGAATGCCACAAAGTTGGGTAACGATTTTAAGCTTTCTTATAAACCTCATGAGCCGTTAATACATACATACATAAAATA
>DWLI01002740.1:0-12729 GCA_018249915.1 Cecropterus dorantes dorantes
CGACGCTATAAAATTTTAGTTTCCCATATAAAATACAAATCCCATAAGTAGTATTTTCGTAAAAGGGAACAATCCATCCTCTAAATGTTCGCCTGTATGATTTTACAAAGTAAATGATGATGATGATTCTGTATGATGTTACAAGAACTATTGAGGAGTTCCGTACCTAAAAGATAAAAACTAGACTCTATTACTAATACTCTGATGTCTGTCTGTCCAGGTTGTCTCTTTAACCGTGATAGCTAGGCAATTGAAATTTTCACACATGATGTACCTATTTCGGTTGCCGCTTTACCAACAAATCACAAATGCAAACAGAATAAAACCAATATTTAAGGAGCTCCAATACAACAAATTTATTTTTGGGCGTTTTTATAAATAATGGTACGGAACCCTTTATGCGCGAGTTCGACCCACACTTACAGTTTATTTCACTTTTGATCTGTGAACTTTGATCTATGATATTATTGCTCCAAATAACAATAAAAAAACAATAATTCCACAGACCAATAATGCTATATGTTATCTGTACTCAAAGTGCACTACGAGCGATGTAGGCCGCTAAAACCAACAGGCGTGAGATGCGCGATCTAATTGATCGTAACGGTGCCGGAGCTGAACAGAATCCACTGCCCACGGATTCTGGTTACCGCTACGTAATCAGCGCTAATGTAATTTTCAATTGGAAGTACGAGTATTTAATTAAATATTACTAAATTTGCTTGTATATTGTAATCACGGTATATCATTTACAATTGGAGTTGAACTTCTAAAATGAATAATGTATACTAAATTTGATTTTGTATCTTTTTGCTTTGTGTTTTGAGGAGATTGCTTAAGAAATTATTAGTACAGTACTATTCGTTTTAATTAATTACTAGTACTATTAGTATAGTTATAGTTATTATTATCATATTAATATACTAAATGTGCTATGCGGTTTCACCCGCTACTAAATAAGAAAAAAATCAAGCAAACATAGCATGATGTTATTTAGCCTATAGCCTTCCTCAATGAATGGACCGTTCAATACAAAAATAATTTTTAAATTCGAACCAGTACTTTCTGAGATTAGCCAGTTCAACCAAACAAACTCTACTGCTTTGTAATATTAGTATAGATATACACTACTTATGTAGAACCATTTAAGAAAAATAATATTTCAAATGATCACAGAATAAAACAACATTATTTTAAAATGTTATTAATAAAAAATGTACCTATCGTTTTCTTTTTTTTTTTCACGTTATTTTTTATGTTAATATTGTTGACATTGTATTCGTAGGTAATATTTTAAATGTTTCTTAGAATTCCAAATTCAAAATACGAAATGAGCA
Source organism: Cecropterus dorantes dorantes (assembly GCA_018249915.1). NCBI lineage: Eukaryota > Metazoa > Arthropoda > Insecta > Lepidoptera > Hesperiidae > Cecropterus > Cecropterus dorantes. Next base: position 1,338 of record DWLI01002740.1, read on the forward strand.
ATTTAAAAAATCATCACAAAAATGTTGCCATGCTACGATCGGTTTAAATCTATCGAGTCGAGGCCACACGCCACAACATAACAGGGAAGCACTTACAATCTAAGATAGCGTACAGATAATTGTACCTCTTTTGGTAACCAGTTTCACTTTCATCAAATAACAATAGCGGTTTACGTCGGAGATAAATGCAATATATTACTTCACTGTAAACAATTACGGTGGCTACCTTTGTTTTTTTAAACTGTACTCGTTGAGCGTGAAAGATGATTCCGCAAACTGCTTGCCATGTTTGTAAGTAGTATTTGTAATGGTTGTCGATTAGAGTTTACTGAGCTTGCGGCTTGTTTTGATTTGATTTAACAGATTTCCTGCAAAGTTTAATAAAATAAAAAAGTGCGTGTATATGTAATTATATGCAAAAGCGAAACTAATGGAAACTATTACAAAATAACGAAAAAAACACTAATGTGTGCGCAATTCACGCACGGCAGAAGTGAAACTTAATATTAAGTATTTCGTTAGACCTATTATACAAGCTTCGAAGTAAAATCGTTAGCATGATTCAGAAATGTTTACAGCGCCATCTAGTTGTATCGCTGACAACTGCTTTCGTAACTCATTATCGTTTCGTCGAGTTTCAAATTACAACAATTGTATAGAAGTTTCATTTACATACTACAAAATGATTCCTGGACATATCTTAATACCTATATCATATCTATAGATCTGTTTTCGCCCCAAAAGAAACTGTTTCCGTAACGACATTTCTTTTTTCGCCTCATTAAAGCGCGCTACTTTAAGAATTTAAGTTCGATAAAATCATAATACAAAATATAGTCTTCATTTCTTATATTATTGGTAAGAATAAACTATTTTGGTATAGAATTAAAGCAAGGGGGACGTTTTATTTTCTTTTGTTTCAATATTTCCTTTGTTTATTAAACGAATGTTAAATGAGTTAATTTATAAAACAATGTGTTGCCAAATTCAACACAAAGATCGCACTGATAATACGTTCATACAATCATGAGATACACAGCCTTGTGCCAAACAGGTTATATCTCTCACCAGTGCACTATGGGCTCTTTAGGTTAACGCTTGACATTTATAATAATCACGACCGCCATTTTATATTGAGTTTATTCAGTCTAATAATGTAATACAAAACCTTCAAGGGTTTATTTATGATGCTGAACCTTCCGTTCATAAAGGAAGTCGTTATTTTATTTTATTTACCTTAAAGGTTTTATGTTAAACGTTTTTAAGGTGTTATTAATGAATGTTAGGGGAGGCATGTTAAATTTAGTGACCTCATTTCTTTAATTTGGTAATGTTTTGTTAATTTTCATATAATTCATTGTATGTTGATTTTATTGAAAAATAGTTTAATAGGAAATAAATATAAGCTCAAAACTGATCTTTAAATTTAATCATTAACGTATACTAAGGTCTCAAATGTCCTTATTTATAAACGTAGTAAATTCTTATTATCTACCGCCTCCACAAATTTAACAAGTCCAAGTCGACGGATTCACATCTTAATTTTAATGTCTTATCTAAGTTATTAAGACGCTAAACGCAGTTTATTTTAATCTATCAAATCTTCACCCAGTTGGAAACCGTGACCGTATCTTCAATAACAGAACCACTTAAGAGACAAGACTAGTCTCGTTCGTTACCGTGCAACGGGTAAATTGATTTATTTCAATTGCCGGATACAACACACAGACGCGGCCATCATCGCTGTAATAACATAGAATCACTGGCCGGCCACTACACGAGCCACTAGCCGTAGAGAAAAATACGTGAGTTCCAATTTCGAATTGACGTTTTAATCATATCGTGATGCTTATGATTAATGTTTATATTTCTGCTCTTTATAATATGATATTTTTCTTTAATAACCTAGAAGTTAGGAACCCAAAGCACGTAACCATTTCAGGGGAGATCTTCAAAATACCAAGCTTGGTCACAGAGCATCACGTGGTCAACATCCCTGAAAGGAAATCTCGCGCTTTGACGAGGCATATTCAAATATGGCGCGAAACCGTCAAAAATACGCTTCTTACAAAAAATTGTCTTACAGGTTGGCCACAGATGCGCTAAGAACTTATTACTTCTATAAAGTTTATTTCTTTTTTTCAGTGCATTGAAACGCTGTTTTTTTTAATTTTATTTTTTATTATCATAACTTTACGACCAGAGCAGAACACACCCTTGCCCGCTTTCGCGTGGAAAGTACGCAATAGGGAAACGAAATAACTACGTCTTTCACAATCGAAAGTATAAAATAGACGAAGATAACATGATCATAAAACTTGTTTTTCTGATATATTTGAAAATACCAACATGAACATTAATCTTTAAGTTCTCGAGGCCTCAATGTCAGATAATTCAACGTTCGAACCTACAGATAGTCATAAGCCGCAAATATAATTTGAATGGGATATGACGACCTTTGTAAAAAGCGTGGAGTTAAATGATTTTAATACGATAATAATTCACATAAAACAAAATATTTAATTTTTGTGAAAACGAATAGTAAGTACACTAAAACCTACAATATTGGAGCGGTACCTGTAGTTTTTTAATTATTTTTTACTCTTGGCTTCTTGGCTTTCAACCCAAGTTTATTAGCTTTTATCAATAACCACGATGACATTACGTTGGTAAAAATAGTAATAATGGATATGCAATGATATCACATCTCAATGAAATTGCCAATAATGTTGTAAATATATCAAGAATAGTAGGTATGAAATACTTTTAAAAATTTACACTCAATTGTCATGAAGTCACCAATTATCGTTTGATTATGACAGAATTTGTCATAAGCGTGAACTTTTACATTGTTTCTAACATGGTGCGTAATACACTATTATGATTATGTGTATCTAATTTATTTTTTGCGACGGAATTTAACGCTCCTAAAAAGTACAGACACATTACAAAAGTCCGTTACTAATGTACCAATACTTAATTCCCGAGAAGCCACGTCAACAATCTTGTAAATTTTCAAGTCAAGTTTTATTATGCTTTAAATATTCTTCTTACGATAACTACGTACGAATCGCGATACGGTGCAGTACTTCTAAACTACGGTAAACAGTAAACACAAGATTTCCGCATAAAAACTTTTTCCGCCACAATGTAGCTACTCATAATAATAGTTTACGCTCTGTATCTCTGCACATCTCGCTAAGCACGTATCGACAAGGAATAGATGTGGCACCTCCAAGGCTTTGATATTTACGGACCGCTCTGCATTTTGCAATAAGTAACTACGGTTTACACATAGCTATTAATAACGCCGAATTGACTTATGTTATTAAGAATAAATTATATTTATAGCAGATTCATCATCAACCCATTATTGTGCCACTACTGGCACGGGTCTTTTCTCAGAATGAGAGAGTTTTAGGCCATAATCCATCGCGCTGGCCAAGTGCGAATTGGTAGACTTCACCTTTGAGAACTCTTTTGAAATTTATAGCAGATTAAAGTAACTATATTAATAACAAAATTAAAATTATTAGCCGCCGACAGGTACGGACTTTGTTGTGTTACGCGTTACTCGTATTTATTGTAATTTTTTTAATAAAGTTGATACAAAAAACAATGTTGTAAGTCAATAAATAAAGAACCGTTGCATCCTAAAATGTTATGTATAGTGTAATCAGATTGAGAATCGGACTTAACAACAACCGAGATAGATAATGATAGCTTCCTCTCTGTAAAAAATAGAGTCGGTAATAGAGTTAGTTTTAGTTAGAAAGACAGATTTCTTAACAATCTATTTAATACGATATTTTCAGACAAAATATTTTATAACAATAACGTACTTACTACTTATACTTATTATAATATCAGAATATCAGATAATCAATAACAATTCTTACAAACCGCATATTTATTAATTCAATTTTAAAAAGTATTTTTTTATCAGGAATTGTTGCAAAAACTTTAAAAAATACATTAAAAATCATTCCAACGATTATTCTGGCCCCCGATATACCGTGGCTGCAAGAATTAAAAAAACAACAATATTAAAAAAAATGGGCGGGAAATGTCTCGATTTTTGTAAACGTTATTAAAGAAAATTATTATAAATACGACAAGTCTTACATACAATTGTGTTATAGCCTACTTAAATGGACACATTCTAAAGGTGAAGGTGTTATCACTCGCAAAGATACGAGAGGAGCATATTGAAAAGATGGTGTAAATGCCAAGGTAATAAATCAACATGGCTAATACGGTTACATGCGACATGAAAGGTTTACACTATTACTCGTGTAATATCTGTATGCATCTCTGCGTAACGCGGCGTGTTTTTTAATATAATTATGCTAAAACAATTAGGACTGCTAGTTAACGAAAATTACACATATATTTGTAAAGATTTATAAAGCTGCTATTTTGAAAGGACAAGCCTTAAGTCTCTTTTACGTTCATCGTACTGTTTTAACAGTAGATACTACGTTATAGTAATAGTACCTTATTATGTACATACTACGTTTATCGTATTCTGGTCAGTGTATGTTAACGTAAGGTGCGCTGTGGACACTTGCATGCAAAAAATATGCATAAATTGAATTTATGCGCCTGAGAGTTACCTGAATTAAAGGAAATAAGTAATTTTAATTATCTCACATAAGTGTGATTTTACCACAATGTTCTAACGAAAAACAGCAGTGCTTACCATTGCTTAATTTCATAATGGAATATATTTATAACAAACTGAAGCCCCTGCTTCGCTACGTGAAAAAAATAAGTTTTACTCTCAAACCGTTAGAGGTACCTGAGATGTTATGAGGACCTTCCGGGTAGAAAATTAAATGTTAGCCTCGTACATACCATCAAAAGTTTGCTATTTTTAGCGTTCTAGTTTTTCCCATTCAAAAATTATGTACCTAAATCGGACCAGTGGTTATTGTGTGATTGAGACATACACTTACACCACACAGACACCATCTTTTGATTCATTTTTGTATTTTAGTATAGAAGATAAAGGTTTTGAATACCTAATACAAATCAGTTCGCAAATCAGCTAAATTTAATGTGCTCCATTTTATTCCAAGTGCTTTGTCTTGTTTTTAAGTTCGTACCCCATTCATAGTCAGCTATGAACATTAGCTCACTCAGATCTTTGTTAGTCCATCACCTACTTAGCCTAGTTTCTTTTAAGCGGTAAACTCCTACGCTAAGGTTGTCTTTTAGTTCTATAATGACATACTTAACATCTTCATTGGCATAACGGGCGTATAGCTGTTTTTGGGACAAGTATGATTTGTGAGTATCATTCATCATTACTCTCTCCGTCGCCTGCATTATGTCTTATCGTCAACCCATTATTGTGCCACTGCTGGCACGGGTCTTCTCTCAGATTGAGAGAGTTTCAGGCCATAGTCCACCGCGCTGGCCAATTGCGTATTGGTAGACTTCACACACCTCTAAGAACTTTTTTAAAGAACTCTCGGATGTGTAGGTTTCCTCACGATGTTTTCCTTCACCGTTTAGCAGTGATAATTAACTTCTAATACGCACATAATTTAAGAAAAATCAGCGGAGCGTGCCTGGGATTCGAACCCCGGACTCCCGATAAAGAGCCCGAGTTTCAACCATTCGGCTATAACTGCAGTTTTATTACTTACAATATAATAAATATGTATTTCAGCTCTTGCGACACAAATTAAATATCTTAGTAATATCCAAAAAACTTTAAATAAATATTATTTACTTTCAGGTGCGCTTACGTCCCCAACACTCTCAATGGAGGTACAGACTGGATGTGTTTGCTGACAACAAGAGGGTCTTCTTCGATAGACCTGCTCTTCGAGTTCAATATTTCCCTGGTAAATTACCTTTATAGATCTGGAAACCATTCTTATGTTAACTTTATGTAAAATTCACACTAACCACCTACAACATAATATTTAAATCTCTTAAATTGTTTTATACTCCGTATTTTTTTAATAGTCTGTACTAGTTCTCAATTACGTAACTGTCTCTATGATGTCTGCAGAATTAATTCTGCAGACATCATAGAGTTTCTGTTTAACTAATTGTAAATATCTTGTCTAGGTTTGTTTCACTAATTGTTAATGTTAACTTTATATTATACAATAATACTATACAAATTCACACTAGCCACCTACAACATAATATTTGGATCTCTGAAATTGTCTTAAACTCCGTATTATTTATAAATAGCCTGTACTAGGTCTAAATTACGTTACTCTATGATGTTCGTAGAATAAAGTGTTTCTATTTAACTAATTGTAAACGTGTTTTCTAGGTTTGTTTCACTATTTTTAATGCTGTTTTCCATTTAAATATATCTTTTTTTAACGAATTTCATGTTCCTTAAAATTCAGGTGTTACCGTCTACCAGCCTATGTACATCTTGAACCAGTCCGAAATCGTCATTATGTTCTCCTCTGGTGCTGGTGTTGAAGTTGTTGAGAATAAAGGATTTATGACTGCAAGAGTATATCTACCTTGGACCTATATGGTAAGTTTTCTTGATAGATACAAAAATATTTTATCCGACGTCCTTTTTTATGATCCTCAATAACCTAATTAGCATCTTTTGGCTTTTTTTAAATATTTTTTGGACAACAAACTATAAAATAAATCACAATTTTTTATTACATTTGATTGAACCCTTTTAGGTCTACTCGATAATGAAATAACCTAACGAAGTCCAAAACAACAGAATCCCAAACCTCCATTTCATATAATATGGTTACAATTAACAAAATTTATCTTGATTGACAGAAATGTACTAAAATAGTTTATACAAAATATTGGGAGATGTCCATTCTTATAATTTTGGTATCATTTTTATCAGAATCAAACGCGGGGTCTGTTCGGCAACTGGTCTTTGGATATGAACGATGACTTCGTACGCCCTGATGGTACCCTAGCGGTAGTCGACCTGAACAACTTCCAATCAGCACATAGAGACTTCGCACAACATTGTAAGTTTCAAAGTAGTCATAAACATTTAGGACAAGGACACAAACGTCAAGGTTATAAAGAAGATGATAGAACTTTCTCACACTGACAGCTAAACTCTGAGTGAGTTTAGCTGTTGATTGTATATTAGAGTCCTTTTCATTGTAAAGAATTCTCTTGGTATTGGCATTCAGCTTAGTTTAGTTTATAATCCGTCAATTAACTTTATCTTTGTAGCTATTGAGTCTATAAATTTCGCTGCGTTCTTCTTTTATTTTTTTTATTCAAGGTTGGTTGTGTAACTCTAAACATGGCACAACTGTATGCGCAACGTTTTGATTATTTCATTTAAAGCGATGCTGATATTGAACTTCTAGTAATCTAGATGCGTTCAAGATAGGTATATAAATCAATGGAAATTGGAGTAGAACAGCTAAAAGATACAAAAGGTGATGTTAATCATAATTAAATTTCAGGGCAACTCACCGATCGCGAGCAAAGAAATATAGGCGTAGCGATGTTCGTTAGAGAATACGGTCGAACTGCAGCATACTTCAACGATAATTCCTTCATACCGAACTTTATACGGGAACCGGCGGACTTCTTGCCCACAAATCGATCACAGGACGTTGCAAGAGCCTGGGAAATATGCCAGGACTCGTACCAATGTCGATACGACTTCGGCATGACGTTGAACAGAGATATGGCAGAATTTACCAAGAATTACTTGGCTTCCATCGTAAGTGATAAAGATTTCACTTATTTACAATCATAATTGCCTTTTAACTATGACAATATTAGTTAGTACTTTACCTTTATTTTATTAATAGTTAATTATTTATTTTATTTTATTGTAATTTAAAAATAAATAACTTCGATTATTTATTTTTGTATCTTACTGTCACATTTATTATTTATAACTTTTGGTTAAAAAAAATTATCATTGAAAAAATTTCGATTATTTCTAATATTGTATGAATTATTTGTTTATTAAGAATTATTTATACACAGGTAAGACAAAGTACTACTAAATATCGTAGCTTATATAACAATACCATGCAAGTGATATTTGGGGAATTCTCAAGAGAGCCCAAGACTGTATTTTGTATAAAATTCTTCGGAAAAAATATACAGAGTTTTGTATCTACTAAAAAGTTACTAAATATCACTTGCGAGGTACTGTTATATAAGCGACGATATGGCAATATATTTTTTTTTTTGTATTATTATTACAACATTTTTTTATAATATTATTTTCTATGGGTGTAATACTCAAGAATATGAACATGACCTAGTCTTCGACATGATCGGTACGGTGAATTCAAATTAATCCGCGGTAATCATCATGAAAGTCCATCTAAAACTGATGCAAAAAATAATCCACCTAGAACATACTGCATTTTGATCAGTAGTTGCGTGTCTCCAATTCTCGAACGTATCTAGTCATCAGGCTATTGTTTGTATAATTGCTTCATCCAAGGTTTCGTATTCTAAGGGACTAACTATGTGAAATCCACAGTACAACGTCGATCGTCGCTTAGATTATTATGCATCCAATATCAAAGAATATTTTCTGCAATAATCCACATTTAAAAATGTAAAATGTTTTTGTGATTTAATAAAATAAAGACAAATCTGATTGTGATTATGTTGAAAACAGTGTAGATAGACGATTTAAACATGTAACTTTGTTTATAGACAAACATCAAAGAGACGAACGCCCGACGAGTAATTAGTTGTGGTATATTAGAGACTCCTCGATTTGGACGAAAGAGTAACTTCTTCTTTACTCCGGGAACAAGAGTAAGTTCAATATAATTACAATAATTATTAAATTATTATTTAAAAGAATAAGCAACTATGATCTAAGAGTAACCAATGCTGAAAATAAATCTATTAATATTTATGACATAATTTACCTACTCCCTTACATCTAAAGTATCTTCCTTCAGCTTATCTAAGGTTGTCTGGAAGAGACCGCTATTTTAGTGAAAAGACCGCCTATTGTACCTACCTTAAATTAGGTATCTTTTTTAAATTTTATGTAATCTATTTTTTGGTGTACAATAAAGATGATTGGTAATGTATTTGTGTATACTTTTTTACAAATGTAACTCTAACAGGAATATTTTTAAATAGGTAAACTTTGAATGCAACCAAGACTTTATTCTGATTGGAGATAAGCGACGCGTTTGTGAAGAGAACGGCAGATGGAACCTTCCAGATTACGGTTACACCGAGTGTCTACGTAAGTTCATCTTGATTTTGTATCATATGAGAGTAGATACCGGCTGACATGTAATTTTCCGGTATTCAGCAATTACTCCTCAATTGTGGCAAGGCATCTGTGGTCAGCTTCATGTAGAACCCTTGTTCTACTCGGAGTTGATATATGGGAGGCAGTTACCACTTACTTTCGTAGTCGTTTTTTAATACAAACTTCAAAAAATCTTAATAATCTTCGCCTCATTAACCATTAAACTAACGCCTCCATTTTAATATCCAGGTAACCAGGAGTTTTCACAACGCGCTCTGTTCTTGACCTGGGGTGTCATAGTGGCAGTTATTCTACCATTAGGACTCCTTATTTGCCTCCTCTGGTTCTGGTGCTGGTATAAACCGAAATCCGAAGGCAAAGAAGGATTCCGCTTCGAAGATATACCGCGATCGAAATCCGCCTCGCGTCTTAATCTTAGATCCAACTCAATGGGAAACATAACAGACACAATGAAATCTTCCACTTTACGTAGCCAAGACTCTGATATTAAGCCAAAATTACCTAGCACTCCTACCGAAGAAACCCCGATGAAAGCTCCTATCTCAAAGGCTGCCCCGGCTCCACCCACTGAGCCCCAGGACGGGGAAAGTTCTGGTATAGGATATACTGACTCTAATAAGAGCGATTCTGGGAAGTCTGATAAGTCTTCACTCAAAAAACGTCGAGCTTACGACAAGACTTACAGAACTAATGAACCGTTACCAAATGCTCCCGACGTTGAGTTTCCTGAAAAGCTTTGGGATTTATCTGAAGAAGATTTGCTTTCCCTAACGTCCCCGTCCGATTCAGAATCTAATCGAGATTCCACATTGACCCGTCCTGCTAAAGATATCGAATATGTCAGTAAGCCCCGTCAAACAGGCCGGCGCGCCCTCCCAAGTGATTCTGGTTATTCCACCAAAGATGGCTCAGAAGATCCCTATGCCCCAAAATACGAAGGACAGTACAGTCCTATATCATCCGCTTACTCTCCGACATATTCCGAAATTTATTCACCTCCTATCAGTCCAACGTCTGATATTAGTCCCAGGAATACGTATAACAATCCTGGCCTACCGGAGCCTCCGAAAAGTGCTCCTCCCACCGAAATAAAAACATTCACGCTTCCTCCGCAAAGGGGTAAATCTGTCGAAACATTAATTGATCCTCCAACATCAGACGTACCCATCTTTAGCAGCCGATCAACTATGGTCTAGTTTCCAATCTAGTCTGGATCATTAATACTAACCCACTGATAACTTTATTTAATAGAAATTTTAGTTCTAGAAAGTAGAATCGAACAAATACATAGTTACTGTTGCAATGACAATATTGAAGAGCAACAGTTTAATTAATTTTAAGTAAGCACAATTGAGAAGTAGTATGCACTGAATGAGATCGATTTAATTAATTGATATTTTTAAAGTTTGATGTGTCCCATTGATGTTGTGTCGTAATTAACATCTATGTAAATGTAGAATTTAATTGTTAAATAAATGATTTTAAGATCTAAATGGTGTCACAGAGAGGAAATTTCTGTTCCGAAGCTTGGTAGAATAACTTGTTTTTAGATTAAATTCATTGCACTATCTTTTGTCATATAAGAAAGCAAGAAATAGTTACCACGTGTGTGGAATAGAAATTTTCTCGGTTATGTGATGTGTTTTCATTTTTTCCTTAATTTGTGGCATTATTGCTTGCTTTCTTATCTTATGTACACAAAGAATTCGGGTCACACTATCGTTATACAGGTGAGTTGGCTATGCCCATGATTACATTTTTATTTATACAATATGATAAGAAGTTATCATCGTAATCATTCCTTTATCTGATTGAAGCACTTGAAACACTAGTCTTTGCTACGGAAAACATTTTTTTTAAATGTTGTTTTCTAATGAACAATAAACATGCGATATGTTTTTACACACATAATTAACTAATGTTTTGCCATCAATTATTATTTTACATAATGATTTAATAATTAATCTTTCGGTGTTCTTTTATATGGCTATTGTGAAATATTGAACAAAAAATACTAACTACCTTTTTTTTATTATAAATATTGAAGTAGCAAACGAGCATGCAGTCCACCTAATGATAAGTGGCCACTGCCGCCCATGGACATCTGTAAGTAACTTCATATAGAACATAAGTTCTATCTGAAGTCAAACACAG
>DWLI01002741.1:0-12729 GCA_018249915.1 Cecropterus dorantes dorantes
CGGTCCTGCGCCATCTGAATCCAGCGGTAGCCCGCCGTCTTCTTCAGGTCATCAGTCCACCTGGTCGGGGGGCGGCCCGTACTCCTTTTGCCCAGACGTGGTCTTTATTCGAGGACTCTTACCTAGAACACGGAACCTATAATACGGAATGCATAATGATTGTATTAATGGAATACCAATTAATATGACCGTGGTCGCAGTGCCAGTGGGTACATTCAGTACCCATTTAACATTTGAGTTCTAGGTATGTTATAGTATTTAGTTTACTCTAATACCTAAAGAAGAAAAGTGAGCAACCAGGAAAGTGAAACCAGTTGCTTTTGCTATTTTATGTCTCTAAAAAGACTAATATTTTAATCTGAATATATTTTTGCGTAGCATGTTACTATAATATGCAGGTTTGCAAATTATCTATACCTCTATGCCTATCCAAGATCAATGTATGCACATAAATAATACTCAAGCAGTGACGTAGCCATCGGAGGGCTAGACGGGGCAGTGCCCCAGGGCCCAGCTCAAGGGGCTCATCGGACTCTGATTACTTTATATATATTTTTTCTTATAATCGGTATATAAATAAACCAGATAGATTATTTTGGGTTCTAGTTTAATTTTGCCCCATGGCGCTTGGTTACGTGACTGTTTATAACAATATTTTTATACACTGTATTGATAATAAAATTCAATTAACAAAATTTTTATCCGTCTGTCTGTTTTGTTCTGGTTAATCTCCAAAACAGCTAGATAGATTTTGGTGATAATTTTACTGGTAGATAGCCAATGCTATAAGGCGTTAATTTATTCAACCTCTATTGTAGAAAAATAATTTGGGTTCGTCTTAAAAGCAATAAAACCCAAGAATCCGAGAGCGCTTGATGCGCACGCAGCCACTGTCACCGGCGCTAATGTCAATTACTCTTTGAAATGTTTCCTATTTCCGTTCTGCATATTTAAGTATGTCAAATTATTTTTTGGAACGAGGGCGAAACCGCGGGCTCAGCCAGTATTAAAAAACAAGCATATTTTGACTGTAAAGTACTTCACACATGTGTGCTAATTCACAGCGTGTCGTTTAGTATGATCAAGAAAATGAAAAAGTGTAGATAAATCATGCTCTATTGCTTAGTTTTTATTATTGTAAGTGTTTATACCTATTATTTCTTTGTTAGATATTTTTTATATGTAGACTCTAAAATTGGTTAAAGTACCTTGATTTATAATTGATTTTGTGTGTTAATGCAAATAATATTATCTAAATAAGTAAACAAGGAAAACTATTCCACACACATTCATTCCGCACATTCAGTAATACCTACTTGACAGTGTCCGACCGAATGTCGATTTTTGGATGAAGTTGAAGCCAATTCTTCGGCTATTGTCGTCGGCCGAAGCCGAATGTTTAAAAACCATAAGAAAATCAGTAGGTCCTATACCTACTTTAAAAAAATTGTATATAAATGATTACATTAGCATGTACGCAATAAATGTAATAAGCATAGCTGACTACATTTATTGTACAATTTGTCAAAAATTAGAACATTTCAAAATAATGTGAATTTCAAACACAATTGGCAAAGCAAGCCCATTACAATATGCAATTTTCTCTGCGCTTTATCATCTGAATCGCGGTGTTACTGCATTCGTTACACTTTAGTAATTTTTTTCGCTTTCTATAAACCTTCTGCTTGGGTCAAAACTTCGGCCCATTTTGGCCGTAACTGAATGTTTTTCTGAAGGCGGTTTTTTTGGCTGAAGGTGGGCGAAGCTTTGGTTGGACACTATCCTTTACATACTTAGCTATATTGCACGAGCGGCGAACATTCGAAGCTTTAAAGCTCCGACCAATGATTTCATAATACATATAAATAGCTTATTTACTTATTATGTTTATTTAAAAAAATGATATGTACTAGCACATTGACACTTTTTTAGTAAATCAATGCGATAGTAATTTTAGAGATAAATTTAATGAATCAATGAGATAAGTATAATTTTACTAAAGTTTAATTTGTTAATTTGAAAGATTTTTAATAGAATTAAAATATTTTATTACTTAAAAAATTTTTAATAGTTGCGTTTTATGCAGTTATATAAAATTTCATTACGTCTGTTTAAAAAATACATAATTAGAACACAAAGCCAGGATCGAATTTCCTATATAGATTGCTTTGTTAATCATTGAATAATTTTTCTGTTGCTACTTAAATTTACTTTTGTTGCCAGTTCACACTATTCACGTCTAATATTTGCAAATACATTTTAAGTATTATTGTTATTTGAGTATTATTTATTCTGAGCTTGAAACGATTTTTCGTGTACATATTTTTTATAATTTTTTAATAGTTGTACTGTAAATAGATGACAAGTAGATGTTGTGGTTGACCTTTAGTGTGTACTATCGGATATAGTTATGTATCAGAAAAAGAAACAAAAAATGCGGTCTTGTTAATTAAATTAACGACTTTATGCGTTCCTATTTGCATTAGTTAGATGCGGGTCCATTCATATAGATGTATATTGAGGTATTTATAACACTAAAACTTTAGCCTAATCGTCAAATTGGGCATCATGAAACCTAAATACAAAGTTATCTGTTATTTGTGATATTTTTTCAGTATCTTTATTTAAATAACATGTTACATCGATTACGCGTAAATGTAAAACATTTATTTTAAACCGACTTCCCGAAAGAAATATATTATGTATTTGTCTTGTATATAGGTACTTACACATACATTTTTTATCAATTATTGCGACTGCAATGATTACCGGTACTACTTGATCATGCTAAGTAGTACTCGCGAGTTTGCGAGTGACGTCACGTTTAACATTCGTCTAGTTAGCTTCGTGGACTTGTACGTTATACGTATTAGAACAGTATACATTGCACCAAACAAGATCTCGATCTGAAGTACTACTTACAGCTAAAGATTTAAAAAATGGTCAGTTACTGCCCATGAGGAACATTACTTATAAAATGAATATTTAAAATCAATTAAGATTTTGTTTTATATAATAAAGAAGTAAACGAGCCTGAAGATAAGTGAGCGCCTATGGCCATGATCTGTAGGTAATTTAACTCCAGGTAGGCTATTTTACCTGGGATTGGTTGCAGATGCGTTGCTACTCCTAACGACTAAGTCGGATCGCCTCCGATAAGTATGTCTCCCTTATCGCAACCCTTTAAATATATAACACAGCAGCGCTCAACACAGATGCTATCAGGTAGAAATTGGTGTGGTGGAAATTTTATGAAAGGAAATTGGATAGTTCACGTTCTTTTATCCGTATACTTTTATAATATTGAAGTAGCAAACGAGCATGCAGTCCACCTAATGGTAAGTGGTCACTGTCGCCCATGGACATCTGTAAGTAACTTCACATAGAATATAAGTTCTATCTGAAGTCAAATACAGATGCGTTGCTACTCCCGAGGACTGAGATGGTCGCCTCATGCAGTATGCAGGCAACCACACCCTTCCATTGAAACGCAAGAAATGCTTCACGCTAGAAATAGGCTTGGCGGTGGTACTTCCCCGTTCGAACTACACTGGTTCTACCACCTTTAAATACTTACTAGTCTGGGAGTCAATATGAATATATTGCCTCCCAGACTTAGAAAAGCTAGGATGACACCTCACTTATTTCATTGAAATATCTAACTATGAATTGAACCAAGGATTATTATACAACCAGTACTAAGATACACAGCAGGTCAGCGATGTTGTTCAGAAATGACCACAGCGTTTATATTGCGTTGGGCGCCTGTTCTCAAATATTTAATGCTTCAAACCGCTTAGTGCGAAAACAAATTCAATTTATTTGCAGATGTTGGAATAATATTATTTACCTTATATTACTTATTGAGCTCTTCCCGTGATATGTGTAATGTGCATAATGTCGTTTACAAATAATATTCTAAAATTATAGAGTGAAATGTGATTTCTCGCTAAGTTAAAGATTGTAATTTCTCTGTGTTATGTGTTAATTTACTTGTAGTATTTTTTTGTAATTATTAATTAAAATTATGTAAGCTGAATTATTTTGGAAGTAAATTAATAAATTTGTAAAATGTAAAGGACGCGTTCCGTGAGTCCCGGCCTTAGATC
The DNA here is from genome assembly GCA_018249915.1 of Cecropterus dorantes dorantes. NCBI lineage: Eukaryota > Metazoa > Arthropoda > Insecta > Lepidoptera > Hesperiidae > Cecropterus > Cecropterus dorantes. Next base: position 4,110 of record DWLI01002741.1, read on the forward strand.
GTTCATAAATCATTCTGGTGGAATGCCTCGTATGCGTGTGCATTCTGGCATTCGCGTATTTGAAATGCGTAATCGTGGAATATGTGTACACCATTTGACGTTATAGAGATACGAGATACGTTATAGAGATATAGATAAAATGAAATGTTACAAGTTATGCCTAATCCTTTTTTGCCAGTTAACCCTGTGTATGTGCAGAAAAGGTATGGAGCTGATTAAAATAGAAAAACAGCAAAGAAAATATAATAAATTATTTTATATGTAAGCAATCTAAATCAAAATGATTTTACTTTGTTTGAATGTAAACCCTGTGAACATTTATTTTATTTTATGTAACATTTTTACTGTTACAGTGTGTTAGTTTAATACATTAATATAAAACCATTAAAATATTTATAAAATTTATTCGAAGCGGTCTTCATGGCTCCAAAACAGTTATTTAGAAGTTGAGGCCAGTTATCAATAGCTGCACGCACTCTGTCTATAGAAAAATTCTTCGCTGCCAATCGTGTGGATTATTTTCGGGACTCCAAATTATCATCGCGTTTAGAGTAAAAATTATCCTCTAAATGTGACCATAAATCATAATCCAGTGGATTAAGATCTGGATCCGGCGCGAAAATAAGAAAACAATGAAAAATCTAATAAAAATGTCAGATTCTAAATTCAAAAGTAATATTTTGTTTATTTTTAATTTAAAAAGAATTAAATACTGTGAGTATTTATTGCCAAACTCAGTATACATACAACACTTATCTGTGGCACTATATGAGGGAGGTATGCGTATGGTGTGCTATGACTATTATGTTACAGCTGGTGGTAAAAATTGTGAGAATTCTGTTAACTTAAATAAATTTTGTTTCAGGGTGTAAATCATAAAGTGGTTGTGTGCGACTCTGTTGATGTTTGTCCTTTGACACCGGATGGTGCATCACCACCCTCAGCGTTGTTTAGCTGCTTCACTTGTGCGGTAAGTTCTCTATGACTTTGTTACTTTATAATTATGTACTTTAAGTACGTACTCTAAGTACTCTATCCTTACAACGTTAAGTAGGCATTGTTCAGTGGTTTGAAATTTAGTCTCTCACTCACAGAGAGAGATGATAATATGTTTTAAGAATGAGAGGTGTAACCAGGCCTAGAATGAAGACGTAGAACTAGAGTTCATTTGAGGTCTTATTTTATGGTATCGCTTAAATCACACGCACAATTAAACGCGTAGATATGAGAAATGTATTTGCGATAAAGCTTACATGTTCGAGTGCCCACCATACGTAATTGACTGCAGACTGGCAGCAAATAAACTACAATTTATGTTTTTCCTCAATTTTTGGCCCGAGACAATTTTTAAGATGGAGCGAGAAGAAATCAAGTCTGCGAAAAAGGGGAATCTAAATAATTTGACGAGCAAAAAAAAAGATCGAAGAATATAAAAATATTCTACTACTCCCTAAGTAAGGTTGTAGAAATCTTATAATAATAGAATGTTTGTTTCGCGCAGAAATATTTACGACTAAAATTGCCATGGCCATGCCAAGAACAGTATTTTTGCGTAATTTATTTTTGATATAAAGTAAAAATCACAATTACAACAAAAAAAGTACAATACTTTATTGCAATGTACGGGTGGCAGCCCCACGTAAGTACATACAGCGCAGAAACGAACGCAACAATGGGTTGGTAATGGCGATGATAATTATACATATGTGTTAACGTATTCGTCAGAACAGTACATTAGTATTTAGATAATTGATTTACTTATGAGCATTTGTTTCTTTTCAGTATCGCAATGGGATTAAAGTAATACGAAAAGAGAAAAAATCTGCAAAGAAAAAGGTAAGAAAATAAAATATTAAAAAACATAAAAAAGTTAATTGTTACAATTTAATCGACAAATACTTATGTGGCGCCACAATTGTTTAATATTCATGCATTATTGTACATGTATTTGTATTTATTAAGTAGGTACATTCATTTGGTTATTACTAAAACATTGTTAAGGCATTTATGGAAGTGGGTCTAGATAGAATACATTATGGACTGTTAAACACGGCGTTTAACATTGTTTTTGTTTTTCGTTGAGTGAATTGCAAATAGAGACTTTGGCATATTTTAATGAAAACTGATAAACAAATTTATATGTTTTCTGATACACTGATTCATAATTGGATCGAAGTCATAAATAAAATTCTTATGACTTTTTCACAATAGACTTGATTTCACCGTTTCACGTGTACTAATATACTTATTATAGATTATATAAGGATATAATATATGCTACCGGTTTTTAAATAGAGCTGGCATAATATTTGCTATTACGTACATTTTTGTTTAGAAATTAATAATGATTCATCTCATAGTATTGTCAAATGCCTCATATTGTATGTAATTAACCGGCTTGTATGTCAAAGTAGAGATATTCTGCAAATACACCTATTGTGTACGTAGTCAAGACTTGGGATTTCCCAAAATGTTCAATATTTGACAAGACAATAATACGTCAAGATAAAGGACGTAGTTCATTGTTAGCATAATATTATTGACATCGAAGTATAGTATCTAATAACATGTATAGTTTCGGATATTTTAATTTATACCGCGATTAGAAACAAGTTAAGCATAATACTTCGAAAATCATATTTCAATTTACTAGGAGAAGCATCCGCTGTTATAAAATGTAATAATCAGTATATGCGTAAAAAAGTACCTTCAATGCACTCTGATTTCGCGTTGATGTTATTAATGTTATATTTATAGAAAGTGTACAAACAAAATCTTCTTATGATTATATTTCATTGTTTTTTATATAATTATGCGATTGAAATTGCAAACGAGCTTGCTATCCACCTGATGGTAAGTTACTGTACATCTGTAAGCAGTTTCATATAGAACAGGGGTTTTATCAGAAGTCGATCACCGATGCGTTGCTACTTTTGAGGACGGAGATAGTAGCCTCATATATAAGTGAGCCGGCAACCACACCCTTACACCCAATAACAATAACTGCTTTAAGATAGAAATAAATGTGGCAATGGTACTGCTCCGGTCGAACTACACTGGTTCTACTGCCTCATATTCAAATCATAACCATCCTTCTTTACTTATATATATAATAACAGTAATAACAGTATATGTATATATATTATAACAGACGTAGCAAATGAGTATGCTTTCCACTTGGTAAGTGGCGACCGCCAGGGAACATCCGTAATCAACCCACATAACATCGGAATCCTACCAAAGGTGGGTCATAGGTACATGGCTGTAATGTTATGAGGCAGAAATAGGTGTGGGGGTGGTGCCTCGGGAGTCGAAGCACAATGGCTACTACCACCGTTACATAGATGACCTATGATTTAATCAAGTGACATATTATCATTTATTTATTTATTTTATACTCACACACAATACAGTAGAAGAATAACATAGCATACTTATTCCTGCAAGGAATCTCTTCCTTGCTGGAAGATGAGTATTAGTATTATATTAAACAAACAAAAAAATATATTATCATTATGTATATCAGTAATATCTTGGAAGCTCGTTAAGTATTGACATTTATAAAATAGTCACAAATTTCATGTCTATGTTAATTTTAGTAGCTGCGTATTAAAATGTTCTAGAATTCTATAATAGCAGTCTTTTACAACGCGTAGAAAACAATGTCTAATTTGCGTCATTTAATGTCTAAATTATCCTCAACGCTATATTTAAACGGAAACAGAAGTAAACATAATTAATTATATTTACCTTTGTAATTATATACAATTTGGTTAGCTTGATATTTTTTATTAAATTTTGTAACATGTCGTAATATATTGACATTATATATTTTTCTATTATTGCTACAATTTAATTAACTAAAAACATACGAGTTTATAACTATTTATTAGTGTCCGACCGAAGTTTCGGCTTCGGTCACGGGTTCGGCCGATGGTTGTAACGATAGCCGAATAATCGGCTTCGCTTCGGCCAATAATCGGCTTTCGGATGGAAACTAAATAATTATAGAAACTGTGTACTTGCAAAACCAGTATAAAATCATTCACTTTATTTCCTACTTTAGGGCACGTGTCTCTGAGGAGGCTTAGAAGTGGGGTGGTCTTGAATTGAACTCTATCGTTGTTTCAATACGTTTCGCTAAATGGGGCTACCTAGTAGGTATATGATTTATTGGCTAACCAGTGTTACGAACTATTGAAAATCTTCCCCTTACAATTAAAACACATAAAAAGAAAAGCCCTAAAACACCGTTAATTGCAACTTTGACTGTGATAAAAATGTAAAATAGCGACTAGCTTCATAGTCAAAAACCTGCCGCAAATATAAAACAAAGTCTCGTGTTTTCGCACTTTAAGTTGAAAAGGTCTTTCCATAGGAAATGCTGTATTATTATGAAAATATCAGTAATATTATGAAAAATGTTATATTGCCGCAGGTCCACCATACAATATTACATATTTGCACCCTTATTCGCATTAGTTTTACTCGTCGGTAGTGGACGAAATCCCATTAATTATTACGTAGATTAATACGAGTACTCGCTCGATATTTATTATTTGAAGACGATATGGTTTTTCACATTTTTTGCATTACTTATTTATTATATATGTAAATGGGAAATCCCAATGTTTACTTAGCAACGGTACTTAAGCATTCAATTGTTTTCAAGTAAATTTGACAAATATATCTATATTTTAAACACGTATATTAACTATAAAGTGCATGTATTATAATATTAAGTTTTATACTTCAAAATAAATACTGGAAACAGAAATGAATAGAATTATTAAACTTCTTATCGCCATCTATACTTCTATATTAAAATAATATTAGACTTCTTTACTAATATTATAAATCAGTAGAGTCTGTTTGGTTGAACGCGCTAATCTCAGGAACTTCTGGTTCGAATTGAAAAAATATTTTTGTGTTAAGTAGTATATTTATTATATAGATAAAATATACCATCGTCACGCTATGTTTGCTTATTGTTTTTTTTTCTTATGTATAGCGGGTGAAACCGCGGAGCACATCTAGTTTTAAATAACTTGAATTCCTACTATTGTTCAATTTCGGTTACCAGTCATTAAAATTAATAAATCATGTATGAATAAAAAATACAACACGTGATTTAGAATGTCACAGAATATAAAATGTATATGAAATTCAGCCTCCTTAATACGTAAGCACTCATTATACTTTTAAGGTTCTAAAATGTATTACTTTTTTTCTGGCATAATGTTGGAATAATTCGTGAAATATCATTACATAAAATATGATGTCAATACATTCAGCAAGTGGAAGAACATTTCGTAGATATTCGTAACTCCCACTCGTTGATAATAAAAAGTTAAATAATATGAAAAAAATCAAATGAGTTTTAGAAATATTTAAGTAAATACTTTACATATACCGCGTTAAATGTTAGTGCGCGTTTTATAGTTGGTTTAGGAAACGGATCGCTAAATATTATAAAATTGGTTCCACAAATAGCTTTTAAATGTCTGTTTTAAAACAACTTGTCGTAGCTGTAACTTTATCTCTTTGTGGATGTTATATTTGTTATGGATTAAAGCATTTTCAAGTATGAGGTAAATACCTTATTTGCTCATAAAACGTTAAGATAAATAATTTACATGCAAAGGGTAAACCATAAAAGTTAAATATGGCATATAGTTCTTAACAGTATGTGTTATTTGCACTTGTATGTGTAACTTTGTAATGTTACTTGTCCCAAATTTGTTCCTTATGATTGTGGTGTCCCTGTCGGTGAGTGACCGGGTGCGACCGGCGGTTGATCGCTCACGTTTTTTCTTCAGTGACGAAGAGGACTACCTTTCTTCTATTCCGAGCGCTAGTCGCACGTGACTGCATAATCGCATTTTAGATTATAGATCCATTGAGAAGTCTCGGGACGGACGCGCGATCAATCAAGGGTAAATTGGTTTTATTTTATTTTAAAGTATTTTAAAAATAAAATATATTATGGGGTTAGTCACTTGTAAAGCAAATGTGTATATGTCGTACTGTAGACCTTACTTAGCTCTGGAATTCATTAAAATACAAAGGAACGTAGGAATTTGATTTTCCAAAAGTATTATATTATTGTCATTAATAAATTTGATTAAAAATATACCCTCGTATGGACCTGAAATACTTGGATGACTCTGGAAACTTGTGTCATGAGTTACTTGGACACGGGAAGACGAGTAAACAATGGGGTTGGTTTTACGTAGCGTTTCCTTTGTACATTATAATATTTTAATTAATATATATTTAATTGTTGTGAAGAAATATTAAGGTAATATGGGTTTTTATGCCCTTCAATCTGCCCGGACAAAGAGCACAGACCCTCGAAACCCAAGTATAGTTTTCCCCTCCACCCTATACCGCTAACAGTGCCGTAGTATGAGAGATGACTATGAGGGTAACAAGTAATATTGCTAAAAATTAAAATTAAAGCCGACTGCTTAAAAACAATTTAATGCCTTCATTTTCAGTTCATTCTTTTAAAGCAGTCGGTTTTTTGTTTTGTTTTTATTACACTTTGTATACTTTTTCCCATTTTTTTAAAGTGTTCGTCAAAATAGTAACATAAAAGTATTATAATATATATATTTTTTTGGAATGGTGCTTTTACCAGGTTTCGTTTGATTCTCACAAAAAGTCGTTCTATTTTCCTCAATTTTTAAAAGCAATTTTTAAAAATTATATAGCCTAAGTAACTCTGCATACTGAGACGATTCCAATGGTATGATATTATCCGTCAAGCTGTTTGGGCTGTCACACATGCGAAAGAAACGGACATACATACATACATACGATGGATTTTATTCTTCTAGGAAGAATCAGGAGCGTAAGAACGTTGTCGGGTAAAAAGTCTCATGTTATATCATGTCAATGACATTGCAATTTGGTAGAAGAGTCCGGTTGATGTACATATGAGGCTATCTAAATCTTCTATATGGCAACACATCTGTGATCATGACGCCTATCCCCCTTTAAAACCCCGGTAGAATTCATGTTCTATATAGAGCTGAACCACTCCTTTCTATACACTTGACAGATAGCAGTGACCTCTTATTACTTAGATTTTATGTAAAAAAATAAAACTTTGGTTATACTCTGTGATGCTGTTTTTACTGGCTTGAATGTGCCTTCAGTTAATATTATAATAATTAGATACAACAATATTGAAGTGTAACCAAACATTTATTATATTTTAATTGCTTATACAAAGAAGGAAGTCGGTTAAAAAAAACAGTATCAGATAGATACTGTTTTTTAGGTATAATTTAAATAAGTTACCAATTTTATTCCTACAAAAATAAGTAGAATGCATAGATTACGCAGGTACTAACGATCGGTCAGACATGATTGAATACTTATCGTTTTATATTTTAAGAAGACTAAGTCATTTAATTATTGAGTTAATACGACTCTCACTGATGTTATTGTTTAAATATTTAAATCTACCATGTCATAGGTGAATAACGCGTATAAGACTGTAAACAGAATACAATTTTAGTTTTCTTGGTAATGACGTTAATGTGAAAAATGTATATAAAATACCTGCATAAATATTTAAAACTAAATGAACAAACAACAACCGTCTCGAACGTCATTCCGTGCACAAGGCGAAAAATGTGATAGAGATTGGTAATGAATTTTAACAAGAGTCATTAAAAAACATGAACCGCTCGGAGAAAGTGGGCGAAGTGTGAGCAGCTTTTCGAAAATCCCTTTTCAGGATATCCTGTTTTTCGAGCGTTTACCTCTTGTTAATTTTTGCAATTCTATTGTACAAATTAAATATTGCAATTAGGTATCTCCAATATTACTAAAATTGTTTCTTTGCATTTCCTTCTACGATAGTATTGACACAAATAAGAATTACGAAAATAATGTCTTATCACTGTCAGTGAAAATAATAATTAATAATAATATATACCTAATAAATAATAATTAATATTTTTAAGAGATAATATTTTGATAATGCGTGACAAAAAAGCTTTATAATTTTCAGTGTAGTACGTATAAGTAAATTCGTACTACAAAAGTGTCTTTTTTGAACCGTACGTTTGTAAAAATACTTAATGTTAAGTGGATTAGAATATTAATAGTGATGATTCAAGAAAAAAACATACGATGTACATCGTATGTTTTCGAGCGATGATAAAGCACAGCCTTTTTGTGGCGTGCAAAACATTATTATGTACTAGCATAGACACATGATTTCACATTGATTACGTTATTAGGTATTACTAAAAAAACATTTTTTTAAATTTTGATTTATATCCGCAGATAACTTCTCATACGAGTATGCGTAATTGTACCTATATATATTTGCATATCATGACGCACATGTAGTTGAATTAAAATGCGATTTGTATTTTGTATGTATGTATGTTCCTTCATAAAATTTTAATAGGAAATAAGTTTCCCACTCATTTAAATTTTGTACAAAAAACATTATGAAAATTTTATTTTAATCTGCTATATTTCAAATTACGAGCGGAAATATCAGTAAGGCTCTGTTTACGAGTAGGCAAGCCATTGCTGTTATAAAAACTAATCATTTATAAAATATATATATATATATATATATTAAATTACGAAA
>DWLI01002742.1:0-12729 GCA_018249915.1 Cecropterus dorantes dorantes
TACACCGTCATTTACACCCTGTATATATATTGAACTCTTCCGTTAATGAGTGAGTGAGTGACTGACTGACAGACAACGCACAGCCGAAGCTACTGAGCGTACAAAGTTGAAATTTAGTATGAAGGTTCCTTGGAGTGTAGAGGAGTACAAAGAGAGAATTTTTGGAAATTCCACTCCAAAGGAGGTGAAAAGGGTGTAAATCTTCTATATGAAAGGTCTACACCGTTGAAGTTAGTGACTTGAAAATTTGGATTTAAGTAGGTTATATTACGCTATTTTTATTTGTTTGGTTTTTTCTTATGTAGTTGCGGGTGAAACCATGAAGAGAACAATAGTTCCATAGAAAAGAATAAGAAAATATTTTCAATTACCTTCTATGGTTGAATTTACCTTTGTCAGACATTATTGGGTATGATACTGATGGTACTCTTCTAGCGTGCTATTTTACACTGTATTCTTCAGGATATCATTAGATGGATTTTACTTGGTCTGGTTCAACTTGAGCCTACACGGTCATGCTTCCCAATTAGGTTATTTGAATACTACGCTTATAAAAAGAAAACTAAAATATAATTATATTTCAGACACAAAACGATATCCCACTACCAAAACTTCTATTAGCAGACGTCAGGCAGACGATAGGTTTTGTGCAACAAGAACCTATTCTGTTTGACCGCACGATCGGCGAGAACATCGCTTACGGCGACAACTCCCGTGAACCCACCATGGATGAAATCGTCGACGTAGCCAAACAAGCTAATATTCATAAGTTCATTCTATCTCTACCTATGGTAAGTTAAATGTTAACATTTTTATATGGTAGAACGCTTTGGGGTTCGACTCAGACGGGGCACGGGCGGCAGTGGTGGCTTACGGTCAGGTTAACTAAAAAAAACAGGAATGGTTTGTCTGATTTATATGTGAACAATCTAATCGTAGCGACTATTAAATTTTATTGCATGAAATAAGAATTTGGAAATGAATCCTGATCTACAATCTACAATTAAGAAGATTCATCACTTCCATTAACGGTTGGGCCTTGATCTATAGTGTCTACTACAAATTTTGCAAACAAATCTTTCCAATACCACAGTTATATGCATCGTAACGATTAGCTTAACACGACTTCATATTTTTTCAGGGTTACGAGACAAATATCGGTTCGAAAGGCACACAGCTGTCTGGAGGTCAGAAACAAAGAGTGGCCATTGCCAGAGCGTTAATCAGGCAGCCACAAATGCTGTTGCTCGACGAGGCGACGAGTGCCTTGGATACAGAAAGTGAAAGGGTAACTAAAAATATAATCTTTTTCATAAGAAACACTATACTACTTATATTATATTAAAGTTGCACGTGGCTGCACATCGTATATATTTACAATAAAAATGTTTGGGTGTCTGAGAATGAGGACTTAGATTATATCTGTATCTCCGTCTGATAATGTCATATTTAAGTTCAAATTTTTGTTGCATATCATCTACCAGATTTACAATTTCTGCGTTTTCCTCTTAATAACAGGACTTTAACAGCTATTTTACTACGGCAAAATATTACCGGCTTTTCAGTACTTACTGCATGAGCTTCGCAGCAGGTTGCCATTTTTTTATGACGCGCGAAGTGAAAATGCTATAGGAATACTTAAGTCCGCGAATAGTATGAAACAACAGAACTATGATATTCCGCCGATTTCTGCCTTCAATTCTACCGCATCACATTTAAATCGATCTGGGCTGTTCCCCACTAGACACCTAAGCCAGGCCTTGCTAATTAATGACGAATCTTTGCCACACAGATAGTACAAGCAGCGTTAGAGACAGCAAAAGCAGGTCGCACGTGCGTGGTGATCGCGCACCGGCTGAGCACCGTCCGCGACGCCGACGTCATCTGCGTCATCAGCGAGGGACAGGTCGCGGAGAGCGGGACACATCACGAGCTGATGGCTCTAAAGGGACAATACTACGGCTTGGTCAGGCGCGAATGAGTCGTTCAAAAATCTGTCTATTGACATGGTTTTAAAAATATTGCATAAGTATAACTTGTTTCAACAAAGAATATAATTCAAATTAAACGTTTTTAAAAAATTATGATTTTCGTATGTCTTAATTAATGTAAATAAAAAGGATTAATAAGAAAGGAATCTATAAAAGTTTTGGATTTTATTGAAACACGTTAACACTTATATCGCATATGAGGTGTGTGAGATTGAACACGCATTGTCTAGCATGCGACATTAGATTTTCTGTGAGAGTTAAATCAGAACTCCTCATCTGTCTAAGTATCAAATATAAGCATCAAATGAGAATAAATCTGTTTTAGCTCTGCGCTCTTTGTAAGAGTTTCTTACGTTTATTCCAAACTTTCACCGTTTAGGTTTTCGCCAATACGTTGCTAGTTTACGTTTTCCTTTTCGGTTTGGAAAGTACCCAGTGATAATAATAAACATAATAAACTCGTACTAAGGGCACTCTTGTAGGAAATACTTAATATGACGGTAAAGTACATGAATTTTATACTTCCAAATATAGCCTACAATTCTAATGTTTCAATTTCGAATTTAAGTACTTAATAAAAATAACAACAATAAATGTCAATTATTTGACAAAATGTGATAATCTCTAAGAACATTGCCAATACATTAATACCTGGCTTTAGTTTGTTTAAGCATTTCAATGAATCTTAAGTATTATAAATACTTAAAATGTTATATGTATTTCAAACATCATTCCAACATTGGTTCCGTCTTTTATAATGTCATATTTTATACCATTTTTTAATATTAAAAAATTGTTCTTGCCTATACAAATCTAAATGAAATGTTCCTAAACCACTGTAAAATATATTTTGTAAATATATGTACAAAGAGAATATCATAGTTTATAAATTATAAATATAGGTAACAATGTATTAACTTTTTATACATGTTGACAAAATTAAATTTAATTTGATATCATTTATTTAACTCCAATAAAAAAGTATTATTTTACAAACAATTTATTTTTATAACTTATTTATTACTTATAACAGGCTGTTAAGGCATTTTCAACCGATCCTGCCTCAGAAAATGTATACAATACCAAACAAAAATACTTATAAAGTACTTAAAATATTGACAAGTTTGTTTTATTTGTACTGTCATGAAGAATGATCTTTTTCATGTTGTAGCAACCACTCCTTGCGGTTGATTCCACAGTTAAAGCCTCCTTTTGAGCCAGATGCAACAACCCTATGACATGGTATTACAATGACATGTGCATTGGCCCCACAGGCAGCACCCACTGCTCTGGAGTGACTTGAAGGGCGACCTAAGGCTTTCGCCATATCACCATACGTCTGGGTAGTTCCATACGGCATGTTTAATAATCCATTCCAAACTTCCTGTGAACGAAGAAAATGTGTAATATAAACAAATATGACAGTTATGGTGACATAAAAAAAAAAATTTTGACAACCACTGGCCTATAAGATCCACCCCAGTTTGGATATTGTCGCTTATATACCAATACCACGCAAGTGATATTGTTTTTGTTGGTTGGGTTGGAATTTTTTTTGTTGATCTATTTCATGGGTCTACAAAACTATTTAAGTGTAGCTAAATTTTACCCGCAACATGCAGGTGGCCCTTATGTACTTTATATTCAGCATAATTTATTATTTAACTCACCTTTTGGAAATCTGAACCGAGCATTTTGATTGGTACGTTAAACTTCTTTAAATTTCCATCTAAATAATTCTTTAGTTCTTCATCAAAACTTTGAAGTAACTTGTTTTTATCTTCAACAAATTTACAACCTAATAGTTCTGATATCGTTTGAATATATTTTTCGATATTTTTTGAATCCTCAAATGATATCATATATATAAAATTATCATCGGCAGCAGCTATAACTTTTCCCAAATTCGTTTCTATTGTAATAACGTACACTTCAACAGACGAATTCTTTGAATATTTTTTTAAAACGCTTGAGAGCACCATGTCTACGTTACTGGCAATCAATGTAAATAATTATGATATTATTTTGTGGTACAAATAATGTGCTCTTCTAACATCGAAATTAAAAAAACTTATTAATACTATTGCTACAAGATGCACATTTCAAATTCAAACTTTTTCAAAACAAAGATTTGACATTTCGTTTATTTTCGTTTAGACGTTTGTTTTGACAATTTTGACGTCACTAGAATATTGATAGATAGTGATTAGAAAAATAAATCGATAATAATGAATATCGAAATGGAACGAAATAGACCCAATATATTCGTTCTGCCTTCATTACTTTATAATTATTACTATTTGTTTTGGTTCCAAGTAATAAAATTTAACATATAATCTTGCCGTAAATATTGTTTCAAAGGAAAGTTACATTGTTTTATACGAAACATTTATTACTAGTACAGTGTGTTACTTTAACACGTTAATACAAATTAAACCATTAAAAATACATAAATCTTAATCGAAGCGGTCTCCATTGGCTGTAATACAGTACTTTCAAGGTTGAAGTTAGTTATTAGTCAATAGCAGCATGCACTCTCTATGGGAAAACTCTTCACTGCCAATCGTATAAATTATTTAAGGGACTCCAAATTATCATGACGTTAAGAGCAACCCTTATTCTTCAAAACTGACCATAAATCATCCAGTGGATTAAGATTAGGAATAGATGACAGGATTTCATCAAATTCTTTCCCTTAATGCTTTTTGTTCAGTTACATACAGTTTAAGTTTCATTATACCTATCCATAGCCCGATACACAAATATTTGACTAATATAACCAAGAGTATGGAGGATTATAAAAAAATGTATTTGTCTCCATACCTACTTTATGTAATGCAATCACAGCGGTTTGATTCTCTTTATCACACCACTTCATTTTAATATCACAAAAAATTATATTGGCGCGAAAATAAGAAAACAATAAACAATCGTATCAAAATAACAGATTCTAAGTTTAAAAGTAATGTTTTGATTATTTTTAATTGTAACAATTTATTGCCATACTAAGTATATCATATTAGTAAACAATACTTATTTACGCCATTTTAAGGAAATACGCATACTAAAATTATTATACCTGGGATATTTTTCTGTTATATGCAATAATCGCAAGCCAACACGGAGTAATTAAAGTATATCATATTAGTAAACAATACTTATTTATGCCCTTTTAAGTAAGTACGCATTCTAAAATTATTATACCTGGAATATTTTTCTGTTGGATTCAATAATCGCAAGCCAACACGGAGTAATTAAAGATTCGTTATTCATTTAATATATTTATTTACATTGTTTATTACACATACAATCAATTCCTCACAATTATTTCACCTTTACAACGGCTTTTCCTGTATTCTCCCCTCTTAGCATTCCCACAAGAGCGTCAACCATATTTTCAAAACCGTTATACACTTTTTCTCTGTATTTAAGTTTTCCTTCTTGCAACCATTTTAAGTTCATTTCTATTCCTTCGTCCCATCGATCAAACCAACGATTTACCAGGAACCCCTCTACTTTTAACTCCTTAAACACTATTGCAGGTTGCACAATAGTTACTGGAAATAGAAAAAAATATATAAAATATTAATCTTTAAAAAATTTATTCGCACATAAATTTAAGCAAAATAATGGTTACCAACATAAATAATATCCCAATTATTCATACACGTGTTCGTTACTACAAAAAAATAGAAGTTAATTTGGTTATCGGTGAGCTTAAAGAATTATTCATTTGAATTATTTTACTTTATAAAATATACATAATTTGAATAATGACGAAATAATATTTATTATAATTATTTAATGTATTATAAAAAATATATCTAAGTAATTAATTTAATCAGTCTTTTTATCTTTAGTTCAAGGTATTAATAGCAAACGCAATAAATATTAGCATAATATTCTCGACAAAACCTAAACAAACGTCTCGCATCCATTAGTCAATTTAAAAATCATACCTTTTGGCAGTGCAGGATCATTGTAGGAAGATATGGATCCACAAACAGCTACCCTTCCGTATTTGTTCATATTACTCATTATTGTGGAGCTTATTTCACCACCCACCTGGAATAAATTACTATTTTGTATTGTACTTATACAATTCTATTATTATAGCAATATTATTTCGCAAGTAAAAAAATACAATGATATATCTAAAAAAGCATATTAACACTATATTAATATTTAACAATATATTAAACTACTATGTTCTACTTTGTTAGTACGTGATTTCAGAATTGTTAAAGGATCGCTATTAACTTTGACATACGCACTTCCATCTTTCGACGGGTGTTGAACTATTTATTTCCGTTTTATATATCTTTGTTATTAATTTATTATTATTTGCTATCAATGCATAAATATCACACATTTTCATTTTTTTTAAACACGTGTGGTTAAAAATAAACATGATGTCATTGGCCGTTAAAAATTAAATACTAGCTCCAACTTTTTATAGCAGCGTGATAGACTACTTTTTATAGATTCGTGTCTAGCAATGTGGGATAAAAAGAGTGAATTATTTAACAAATTATTCACAAGTTATTTTGTTTTTACTTAGTTTCAAATTTTTGTGGGGATTATATTACTCTCTATGTTTAGTATATTATAACATAAATTTCGCAAGAATAAAAAAAAACTCTGATATAAGAATAGCAGAATTTTGTTTTTTTTTATTTGCCTAATCCATTAATTATTCATGAATATATTGCAAGTGTAAAAAAGGAAGCAGCTAAATTGCAGAACAACTGCAGTATTACACTTCACTACACACTTTGTTATTGTGAGCAATGATAGCCGAATGGTTGAAACTCGGTCTCTCGATCGGGAGTACAAGATTCGAATCCCAGGCACGTACCGCTGATTTTTTCTAAAGTTCTAAAGTTATGTGCGTATTAGAATTTATTTATCACTGCTTTACGGTGAAGTAAAACATCGTGAGGAAACCTACACATCTGAGAGTTCTTTAAAAAAGTTCTTAAATGTTTGTGAAGTCTACCAATTCGCACTTGGCCAGTGCGGTGGTTTATGGCCTGAAACTCTCTCAATCTGAGAGAAGACCGTGCCAGCGCCACTGCAGCCGCCACCATAATGGGTTGACAGACTTTGTTTTTTGTTGCACCTAATGGGTGTCCACATCAATCGATTTCATGGACAATTGAATTATCAAACCATACCACCCTTCAATTGATCCTATTTAGTGTCCACACCCTACATATTTATTGCCGATCTAGTCAAATTGCTCATTGAAATTATACGAGTGTAGATAAATCTATTTCAGCTAGGGATAATCCTTACACATACATTGTCAAAGTAACAATCCACGCGATCAGGAGCGGCTTGCCTAAGAGCGGCTCGAATGTCCGCTGTTTTGTAGTTGATCGCACGATCAAAACCAAGTTCTTTTTCTAAATACTCGCATTTATCTTGTGAACCAGCAAAACCAATGACACGACAACCTATAACATTGAAAATATCATAATAACATTTTTCTTATTAAATAAAAGGAACAAAAAAATACAGACGAATTGATAAACTCTATCTTTTTCGAAGTCGGTTAAAAAGATCACGTAATTCAAATGTGGACACATATAATCAATCCTAAATAATAATCCTAAATATTTAATTGGCTATAGATCCGCTAATAAACCTAAAAAATATAAGTTGAAAGAACGCCTCGCTTCATCATATTCTTCAACGCAGAAAATAGCAGCACTAGACACTGCTGTTTTAAGGCAGATACTGACATGGTAGGTACAAAGGAAAAGTCCTTCAAACATATTGGCTGTTAATATTATTGATTCAAAAATATGAAATACATAGTTTTATATGCAAGTTACTGTAAACATTACCTAAAATCTTAGCAATTTGTCCCACATGAGACCCTACGGCTCCAGCTGCACCCGTAATGACAACAGTTTCACCTTCTTTTGGCTTACATATCTCTTTCAAGCCAAAATACGCTGTGTTCCTACAAACCAAACATATAAGTATAGGTGCGCTACGCGGTTTCACCCGCTACTGATAAGGAAAAAAACAAACAAACAAAACGTGATATAGCCTATAACCTTCCTCAATAATGGACTATGCAATACAAAAAGAATTTTTAAATTCGAACCGGTTCCTGAATCTCGGGAACTACCGGTTCAATCAAAAAAAACTCTACTGCATTATAATGTTAACTAGTATAATTAGTATAAAAAAGTATAGATAGTATAGAAGTATAGATATAGTTTATTAACATACAAACATATTTAAAGGAATTTATTGTTCTATAAATATCTGAAAGCATTAAAATTTCGTTCAAAGTACTCACCCCGGCATTCCCAGTACTCCTAGTGCGAGAGAATTAGGATAAGGGGTGTCTGGTAAAATCGTAAGCGGAAAGTTTGCAGATGGTTTCTTCGGGTCAACAATAGTATGCGTTCTCCATCCAAAAGATCCAGACACATACCTACCCACTGGGAACTGTTCGTTGCGACTAGCTATTATCCTGTAAATAATAAATTAATCAATGCAGGTTAGGTTAGGTTAGGTCAAAATTCAAAAGTAAAGTAGTACCTAAACTTAAAAAAATGAAATAATATAGATTAAAGTAATTACTGCCGTCCAAATTCATATAGAGCAGGGTTTGTATCTGAAGTCTATCATAGGTGAGTTGCTACTCCCGAAGACACAGCCCCATTACCGAGGACCACGCCATTCCACCGAAATGCAAGAAATACTCCACGCTAGAAATAGGCGTGACGATACGTGACATTATATTATTAATATCCTATTCGACGTATTTTTCGTTAATCTTCAATATTTTTTATTTGTTATATAACCGAAATTCAGTAAATAATAAAAGGGCAGCAACATATATTATACGTAATAATAAAAAACTGTGTCTATTTTTTACGTACTTGGCTACCTGTCCACCAATCATATCAGTGGGTAGCTTATATCCGATCATATACGCACGCATATATGGATCGACGCTCAAATATTCTGCTTCAGTCAAAATTTCTGAAATGGAGAAAAAAATCAATAAAAAGCAACATTCGAATTCCAATAATATGAAACTTAGAATATATTTTAATGTTTTGTATGGCCTATCGTTTAATAAAATGCAAACATCCACAGGTTAATAAATATTAAATACATAATTATTAACTTAGGAACTAGGCCTCAAAATGTTATCGTGTTATCTCTGATTGGTTTAATATTTTTTATGACAATCTAGATAACTTTAATACGTATAAAATATTATTATCTTTACTGAGTCGCATCTAAGCAGTTTATTTTACACGTGCAAGGATTTGGCATCATATTTTCCACCATATTACACATATCAAATAGTAATATTTAACACAAAATTTAAACTCAAACACACTTTTTAAATGATATTTTGTTCCACTGTTCGTAAACATGAGTTCGCCGCAGAACTTCACGTGTGTGTTTTGCTTTTGAGCGATTTTAAATGATTTTATTAGATAAAACAAACATAAAAAAAATATATTACTGCAGCAACCTAACCTTTTATCAACTAGATTTTTTTTATTTCATAATAGGTGGTACTAGATATGAAGACTTACCATACAATAAGAATCTTTAATTTTTTAAATTATATTTGGGACAGTTTTTTTATTTAATTCTCCCAATAACGCACTAAACCGCAAATGGGGTACGAATAAAAACAATGTAAGGGATTCAAATAACTTTTTCGAATGACATAATTACTAAATTAATACCTACAATAAATAATAATTATTAAGATAATTATTTGTTGTTTCTTTCATCTAATAAAATGTATTTCATTTACTGAACGAAATTGCATTTATTAAATTACATTCAGATTTAAAGTAAGTAGCAAGTAATTATTTAATTGGCCTGTTGAACAGTTTATGTATCCTGATAACATTGCAAAAATATGGATGTTGTTAAGCAAACATAGTTATATCATAGTAACTCTTTACAGAACCATGTAAACAATTGCACATAGCATAGCATCTGGAGCAAAAAATAATTTCATTCCAAATTAACTTCATTCATTCAAAATAATTTATATCCTACCAAAATAATTTCATAATCAATTATACCTCCATCCTTCAAATCAGGTAATTCTTCTTCAACTATCCTAAAATCGCTTTTCTTTGGTTCACCTTGAAAGTACTTTGTAAGTACATATTTTTGAGCATGAACTTTGCCTGCAACCTCGGAACAAAAGCGCCTCGTAATGCTAAGTGCAGAATATAACTTAACCATGTTTTTGTTTAATAACTGAAAAAAAATTGTTTATAAAATTAAAAAGAAAGCGATTTCTTGAGTAAAATAGTTATAATATATTTTTAATTCATTAAAGAAATGTACAATAGTATGACAAAAATAATGAAACAACTTACAACTTATGATGATTATATGAGAAAATACCACTAGGTGTGTAGTACTAGCACTACTAGCTTCCAACGTGAAAAACGTATATTATATGATGTTTTATTTTTATAGACACCGTATTATCTACTTCTCCATAGACGACGTTCGCGACGCAAATGTGTACTCAAGTATCATTTTTATGTAAAAAATGTCATTATTTTATTTATCTCCCATTCCAATTTAACACGTGATAAAACTTTGTTTATTTGATTTCGATTGGTTACAACTCACACAAAACACCATAAAATATAGTTTTTACAATACACCTTAGTGACACAGGAGTAAGGTACATTATTACACGTGTGACACATAGACGCTGCGCGGGCGCCGGTAATGACGGATGCATAATTTTATTACTCTGTGGTGCGTAATGCCGCGTCCACACGCTTGCCGCAAACTCCAAACCTCTAAAAACGCTTGACTTGATGTTGGGAATCAAATATCGCCATCCACACTCTTGCGAATGTGTTAGTGTGTTAGTGTCTTATAAAGAGGCAAGCATGACGAACGTAATGTACATTGAACTTGTATCAGCCACAATATTTGGCTTAAGTCATTTTTAATATAAAACCAAGAAAATAAATAACCATAAACAATTATTAAGTTTTACAACGTTATTTATTTTTATCCACGTGATTAGTATTTATCGGGTCCCAAATGCATTGTTCTGCATATAAAAGTATGCCGGACGTGATGGACATTGATTTTATACCGGTCATATCATTGGGCTTAAGCTATTAATATTTATTTACTGCATTATCATAATGACTTTCCTAGTTTTCTTTTCTTTTACTAACGTAATAGGTTGCCTAATAACATTCTAAGAAGTTCAAGATGTCTTCACTTTACCAGTCACTCATTTTGTCAGACCAGATGATCGTATGTCTATTAGCCACTGGTAAACGAACTCGACTGAGTGAGCGCAAACGCTCTATCCGCACATTTGAATTTGTGATGGCATGTTGATGTTTGGCAAGCGTGTGAATGCGGCATTAAGATTTAATACGTACTATATTTCTTAGCTCTAAAATATTAGCGCATTAACACAATATAGTAATATAGTAATGTTTTACGAGTTAAATGAAACCTCTTTAATTTGAGATGAGGTGATATAATAATTTTGAAATAGTATGACATTACGTGAATTTCATTGCAATAAGTTATATCACCGCAATGTTCATTGGCCAATAATGTTGTACTAGAACTACAGTAAATTATCTTAGCAGTAGGTATATACGTTTAACGTACTCACTAATCCATTACTATCTATATCTACTATTGGTGGACAAAAACCCAGTGTGTGCTATTTTTATATAAACATAAGCTTTTGGCGTTGTTATCTTTTTTAATCTGTATATTTAGTTACTGTCTGTGTCAATTTATTTGCTTGCAAAATGGACGTTTCAATTGTTGTCAATGTTGACTGAAATTTTGTGGAATGAAATTTCAAACATAAAATACTTAATTCATGCTAAGAATAACATAGAATTCAAAAATGAATATGTAGACGAACTATAGCACAATGTCGTGGGATGATTTCTGGTTGAATAAGGCGTTGTAATTATCATATTATCAAGTAAACTGATCGGCTGGCCTGACGCGGTATTTTGTTCCACTGTTCGTAAACATGAGTTCGCCGCAGAATTTCACGTGTGTGTTTTGTAACGAAGCGTTTGAGGACAAGGAATCATTGCAAGAACATTTCAGGTAAATTTAGTTTCGACGTGCATAATTTTTTCACTGCCAAAGTGGTACTAACCAACATTGTTGTTCACGTATATTTTTGTTGTTTAGGAAACATGGTGATCCTAAATTCAACAGTACTGCGAAAAACAAGAGTCGTTCTCAAAACGAGCAGGCAAGCGCTAGCGAAAAGAGTGAGGATGGTGAAATGGTTGGATGCGACGTATGTGACGAAGTATTCCCGTCAATATCTAAAGCGATCACACACAAGCACAAAGTGCACCCCGACCACGACACTAAACACTTCTGTCCGTGGTGCGGGAAACTTTTCACTATGAAGGTAATCTGTTTAACATGAATAGAAATTATTAATGTCCTTATACTTTCCCGTCCGTCGTCCGTCAACCCATTATTGTGCCACTGCTGGCAAGGGTCTTCTCTCAAATTGAGAGAGTTTCAGGCCATAGTCCACCGCGCTGGCCAACTGCGAATTGATAGACTTCACACACCTTTAAGAACGTTTTAAAGAACTCTCGGATATGTAGGTTTCCTCACGATATTCACCGTAAAGCAGTGATAATTAACTTCTAATACGCACATAATTTTAGAAAAATCAGTGGTGCGTGCCTAGAATTCGAAC
>DWLI01002743.1:0-12728 GCA_018249915.1 Cecropterus dorantes dorantes
AGGGTTACTCGCGGGGCGCGGTGCGGAGAGCGGAGCGAGCGGAGCTGGCTGCGTCCGTCGGGGGCGGGCGCCGGCGCGAGCGCCGCGTGCCGCTGACGTACCAGCCGCCGCGGCTGCTTCAGCGGCCGGTTCATGCCGTTCATCTTGTTGTAGAGGCCGCACGCGTTGCACAGGTAGTGGCCGGTGCCGTCGCGGCGCCACAGCGGCGTGTGGATGGCGCCGCAGTTGACGCACTCGCGGCCCTCCGTGAAAAACTCCGCCATCTCGACTGCGCAACACAACGTTAGCTCGCACCTGCCGACCGCCGAGTGCCGACCCTCGCCGCGGATCCCACCGAGCGTCCGAATCGTACGATACATAGAACCACCGTATTTTGTTTAACAGTGACCATGTCCGTTCATAATCAGTACCGAGTAAGGATTTAATCAATATTTTTACTTTTATTTACGAGCATAAAAACTTTAGAAAAGATACATCATACATTACCGTCTCACAATCCTAAAACAACCCGTTATATAGTAGAGCGGACTCGTGAATAAACATCGTCATACTATGATGCAAAACTTTAAAGTGAAACTTAGTTTCGCTTGCTAAGCAGATCGCACTGTTGTTTTTGGTCACGAGACCTAAACATGCATCCGATTCAGTTTTGGAGCGCTTCGAACATCGAACCCGGTAACCTCGGCGGCCGCGCTGAGTCAGCGGCGCGGTGCTGACGGCGCGCGCCCGCTCGTGACTTAATTCACAAATGTGCCGATGATCATAACAACAACATCGATTACTATGTGACAAAAGGAGCGATATTTCTACATTGTTAAGCGAGGCACTGTTAAAAATTAACGTTTTAATTAGAAATCTCAAATACTTATGAGTATAACATTTTGTACGTATTGACGTACGTATTCACATGACATCCAAGAATCGACATACTTCTATCGTGATATAAGTACTCAGTAAATAGCTAGGTATAAGTAAATGATAAAAAGAAACAATTTAAATTCAGGTATCCATACCCTACGTCGTAGATGTTCGTATGTACATTGCATACTTCAGGTAATCAAGCAAACTTGCACAAATTTTGTATATTAAATTAGGTTAAGAGTAACATCACGGAAGTAAACAGCGGCGTCAGCTGTGACCCCGACATTGAACGCGGCGGCGGCGGCGCGGACAATGGCGCGCTGAGCCAGCGCCGCCGGGCTCTCCGACACAACGGGCAAACAACGCATCGGGTTGCGGTGCGCAGTGTCACACGTGCGTGTCTTACACCCAACTAAGATCCGATAAAAAAGGTACCTACGTGCATGGAGCTGAACCCCTTCGTGATTCAGTTGCGGAAGCGCGAACAATGCTGAGGATTATCTACTATCCTATAACATAAATAATGATTTACCGTTGCACCAAGGGATAGAGTTCTCTGGGCAGTGAACAGACAGTGAATTCGTTCATTAGTCACCCGTATCGCAGCTCCTTACCTTTATATTTTACATATCATCGCATATCTGGAACTGGAACTTCTCACGGAAGTAGGTATCGGACTCTGTCGATGTTGTCTATGTGATGAATAGCAGTAAATGAACATACAAGCCATTATTCTTGAGTGGTTACTTTTAATCAAGAATCAAAGTAGATGATTTTGGCTCATAAATATAGATTTTTTTCAAAATTCTCTATTCCACGTTAAGTGGTATTTGTAGTTTCGTTTCAAGTTTTATTACAGGGTGTCAGTATCACTAACGTTTAACTTGCAATTTACGTAGGAATCCTCGTTAGTGTCACTTTAAGATGAGTATTATTCGGGAATAAGCGGTGTGGTCCGTCGTGCTCACAGTCCGGCGTGCGTCACCAGGGAGCGCGTAAGCCGACACGGGCCATGTGCGCCGGCATCGGTGTCACCACACCACGGCCGACAGCCACAGAACACGCCTCGCTAAGATTTATGTTTACCCTTTTATCAGCACTCTCCACGAAACTCGATACGAAATATACTCAATTACATACGACTCCAAAACTAATTAAACCATACAAATTGCTTATTTGTTTGAAATCTGGAACGGTGACCGCGGAACTCTTTACTGACGTAGCAGTTTCGTTTCTTATGCTCATATGACGCACAGTTCGTTCATCAACGGTCATTATTAGATTTGGAATTAATGCCTCTGCTGTCGAATTACAATGGATGGGATCAGCTATAAATTACACGATGAAATGAAATGGTACATTCTAAACCATCCATAGCAACACACCTATAGTATGGAGTCATAACTGGAGTGATTGAGATAAGCCAACGCAATATCGTTTCACACTTCCGCTTCCTACACTCTTAACATTTAAAAAACAAAACGCACAAGTCGGCTTGGCGCGTGCGCGTGACGTCACGGAACAAACGTCCTAATGGCGTGGTGAGCAGCAGCGACCCGACAACTGGCTAATACGCGAGCGGCCGGACCGATGTTCACCGCGACCGGCGACGATGACGGATATATACACAATAAACAAATAGGAATCCTTGTTACAATAAATGAAGACATCATAAGAAACGACGTTAATCTTCGTTAAATATTTGCAACTCTATAAAATTTAAATGTTATTGTAATTTATTTCCTCAGTCTCAATAGCGCTAAGACCAAATTCACTATGAGACAAATATCTATTCCTTTACATTTTAGCAGGTTGTGTGTTTCCGGTGTTCAGTCGTCGAACAAAATAAAATGACACTTTAGGCACAAGAGATAAAAAAGGAGCTTTACCGGACATAACGGGATACTTTTCGAATAAAATTATCTAGGGAACCAGAGTTGAAGTCTAAAATCCCTCTATAATATGCTGACAGGCGCGCTATAATAATGCTTATTAGTATATATGCTAACATACCTACTATGATAATATCCCACAATTTGCTTTGAAGGAAAGTCAATGATATTTTTGGCAGCAAACCGCAAACCACATAGTATATTCCAACGCGTCGACACTTTCAGGGTAATTTCCTAGTCTCGTTCGTACGGAACCCCCGCGGTCACTCGCGGGGCGCGCTGTTTGCGCCGGACGCGCGTGTTTGCGCGGCACGTGCCTTATCCGATACCATTTACGGCAATCCGATGCGCTTTGCTTTGCGCCTTGTTTCGACGACACATCGTTTTTTGTCGGGACCTACGCAAACACTCCGTCCGGCCGCCTGGACCGCGACAAAAACTATAACAACTCTTGAGTGTAGAAAATAAATTTCTTACGTAACAAATAAAACAAAAAATAACTATTAATACACATCAGATACATAACGATTTATAAATATGCAATAAGGAAGTTCCCGACGATGACGACTAAGTTATTCATAATAATCTAACACTTTCTGGACTTCAAAATAGTGACCATCTGGTACTGCAACAGGGCAATTTGCCTTCTGTATGTTACAAATGACTCCGGGCACAGAGAGCCTAATGAAGCTGAATCCACATACATTGCTACTGGTATGCTGCAGTGTAGATAGCATGCTTGGCTGGTCATCTTAACTGGACCAGGTATACGTTGGGACACCACAGATACATAAATAAGTCGACGATATCTTTTATTCTCCAATGCAGCATCAAAATACTTCAATTAACTATAACTATACAGCTAAATATATTGTTTACCTAGACCGGCTAAACCTTTAAAGATAAATGTGATAGGGATACATTAGATACTAAAAAATGCAGTATTACCCATACAAAACCAAGGCAAATTAATGAAACAAAATCTAAGGTCACAGTATCGTCAAATCAGAGAAGTAATGTTAATAATATTAAGAGGTAACTGCCATTGTGTGTAACGTCCGCGTTTTTGTTGACTACTGCATTTATTGTTTGTTTACTCATATGTAACATTCCAACAAATGTTATCACCTACTACATCACTTATTTCCCTACGTTAAAATTTTACGCCCATTTTGCGACCGGAAAGTGTTTAAGTGGAATTTAAAACATTGATAAACAATAAACTTGTCACTTTTCACTTCAGAGTAGTAAAAAATTATGCAGCAGATAAACTGTCTCGTTCACATCCCGATTTTTTGTCTCCTTCTGACATGTGACGTAGTGCTCTCCATTGTTCATAATCTCACGCATGTCAGCGTCGAAATGTGAAGGAACGTGCCTCTCGCTCGCTGTCGCGCAAATCTTCAGCTTAACGCTGTTTTCCTCGCGACTGTACCCGACTGCGCGCTGTACAGAGATCTACACTCACAGTACTTAGCAATTTAATTCCTTTGTTCTCATTATTGTATTTATTTGGTTATGTAAGCAATCATTGATTTTTTTGAAGTACGTTCTCTAAGTATCACGTTTTATTATATAAATAATAATATAATAACATTGTAATTAAATCTAAACCGAGTGTAAATGTATCAGTACAACATAAAGACATAAAGATCAACATAAAGATGCAAATCTTTTCACGATACTTTGGTAGCAATTAAAAGAACAGTTTAGAAAAATTAAATTTTCTTTTTTTGGTTTTCGATGAAAGCACCTAAGTTAACATTTTATGTTTTCATAGCTAATAACAAATATCTACAATCGACACCTCGTAAAAGTAACCGTTATTATTTTTTGCGGAGATGAAACGTGCGTACTTGACACTAAGACGAAGGCGTAAATTTTTTTAACCTGCCATAACTCTCCACTTCGGCGAGGTCTTTCAAAGAAAGGCTATTAATTATTTAATGAGTCACAAAACCGCAGTAAAACCCTATTGCTAGTGATGGATGAAGGTTAAAGTGCTCCTTGACTTGAAAAAATAACGCTCGCCTTATGAGGTTACGAGTCTAGGGTACTCGTATTGCCACTCTTGCCACTTTTTGTTTTAATAAAAATGCTCACTTAAGTTATTAAAACAAAGCCATTCAATGATTGTTTACGAATATCTTCACGTAATTAATAAATACACGCAATAGAATACACGTAGTGAATCACTTAGGCTATGAATACAAATAGCAATAAAGAAATGGTGTCTGTCTGTTTGTCTCCGAAAACAAACGAGGAACCTCGTAGGTATATTAAGTTCATAATATGTTTCTTTACAAAATAGGGAATTACTTTTGATTTATTAACAAAATTTGATAAATTCGCACAATATCAATACAGTATTGTATTTAGATAATATACTTACCTCTAACTTGTATCTATACTATTATAACCAAATAAGAGTCAATTATGTTTTTGTGAAAGCAAATAAGAGAAACCAGTAGAATAGTAACGTACCTACCTATTCAAAATAAGCTCATAGGTTCTGGACGTTTAGTGTGGATGTGGCGTTACAGATTATTTTAGACAACGGCCGCTTCACTGT
Organism: Cecropterus dorantes dorantes; assembly: GCA_018249915.1. Lineage (NCBI taxonomy): Eukaryota > Metazoa > Arthropoda > Insecta > Lepidoptera > Hesperiidae > Cecropterus > Cecropterus dorantes. Next base: position 5,326 of record DWLI01002743.1, read on the forward strand.
TATCGCTCCTGACAGATGAGTTATCGCAACGAAAATAAAAATAAAACATTATTTTAATATGCTGTGTGGCCGCTATCGCCTGACCCCGCGCCGCCGCTCTACACACACGACACACATTTCATAAATCTATGTGTTGGTGTGTTCTTGTAAATATTAATATCTTGGCTATTTATAATATTATAGTCATGATATTTAATAATTAGGGTAGCAATTAACGCTCAGTTTTGCTACTGATGAAATGTAATGCAATTCAGCGACAAGACATTGAACAGCTAATTCTCAATGATATATAATTGCATAACAGTGAAATGTTGAAATTTCTTTTTTTTATAAAGATAAAATGTACAATCAAAAATGTAACTGAAGTTATTTTAAACAAGAATACGATTATCTAAATAAATGCAACTCAATGAATTTAAATGATCGATGCCAATGAATATAATACATTATTTGTGGGCCTATACCGATACCTAACCTAAGAATAGAAATGATAAATTGGATGAAGATACGATTATTAAATAACATAATAATAATATTTATAATATGGGCTCATACCAATTTGTGTGCACGTGATGATTTATGAATCTTTTGTTATTTTAGAAAAGAAATACCTACTAGACCCCATAATACTCAATATCCACAAGGTCCACTTCTATTGTCCAGGAATATTTTTAAAACATTTGGTTGTTTACCGCGTAGAGGAGTGCGCTCATTACAACATCGCGGACAACAAAATAGATGTCATAGGAGCGGACAAAGGCGGTCGGCAACGGCGGCGGTGAATCACGGCCGCAAATACCACTGTAGGTAAATATCAACACGACGCCAATCAATACCTACTTCCTACACGCGGTACCTACTGGACTAAGTTTCCAGTGCGTAATTTAATGTCGCAAATTTGAAGCAAGTAGGGCCTTTTACTTTTCTGATTTTTTTGATTTTTCTACTGACTTTATTAGCGTCAGAAGGATCTGTAAGGAATTGCCGGATGTATCAAAAATTAAATAAAAAATTAGTTTTTGTGCTCGTAAACAAGATATTTAACAATCACGATTTAAAATTATAATGTTAAATGTTTAAAAATATTTAGTATTGTAATTAAGGAGCTACCTACACAATGAACTATTAAAATATCAAGTATTAACGTAACTATGAAAAAAAGGGGTTCGATCGGAGATAGTACAGCAAAGAGTACAAATTTATTGAGATAAAGGATATTGTCGAGGTATGTAAAGTGTTAGCACTTACTTGCGGAGAGGCTGGCGGCGGCGGACAGCTGCGGCCGCCGGCTGTCCAGCCACAGCTCCTGGAACCAACAGCCCGACACGTTACATAACTTAAATAAACACTACATATATGCAAAAAAACTTTCAATAATATTCGTAGTAACTAAGGAAAACGAAGTCATTAATTACATTTCAGATGACCTAACTCGCCAGATACAGGCTTTAAGTTTATAGAAAGTACGATCCGACATGACTGGAAAACTATTATTAAGCTAATGACCAAGTTGGAACGGTTTATGCTTATTTCGTTTAATAATACGTAGGTGAAACTTCACCTACCAATAGAGCAACAAAACTTGTAAATAAACAAATAAGAAAAATACGTCTAGGTAGGTATTGTCCGATTTCCTCGTGTCAGTCTATTGTAGTTTAGTATAAGTGATGATGAAATTGTAACCTCGTTATGATTTGATTTATAATTATATTCCCATGAGCCATAAGCCCAAAAATAGCTTTATAACTATTTCTTTCTTTTCATTTCTCATCTAGGATATTTAGATTGAAATAACATTGAGAAATAAACAATTGTTTATTTATTCTTGAACATGTAAAGTTAACATTTGTACCTAATTATACGTATGTAACTTGACCCCGTGGCAACTTTAGGCATTAGCCTATTGCTAACGTAGAAATAATAATATTGTACTGTTACTTATTCTTTGACGATATAAAATGTGCACATAAATATCAACAGTTCAACACCTGTGAACGTATGCAGGTAACAATACGAAACTTTTACTAATTCATAATACAATAATTAAATTAAATATTGTTTTGTTCAACAATGAAAATTAAGTATATTTTACAATATTTATAAGAACGACGATTCCTAAAAATGCCATTAATAGATAACACTGACATTGTCAATATATTCAATTCAAAACATATTTTTCTACAATAAGTAGATAGATTAGAAATATGTGAATACCCACTAATCACAAATAGAAATGTTATTAGCTAAATTGTATACCAACCAGGGTAAATTTTAAGACGCGAGTGGAAACTAGGTAGGTAGCAATTTACACGACTGTATTCACAGGATAAACGTGTAAGTTAATATTTTATTTTCTTCTCTACGATATACGTAGTAAATATATCTATCCGCCTATCCGCCTATCCGCCTATCTGATATGCTGCTTACTCCTGAAGACTAAAAAGAAAATCCCTCCAAGATTATGTTTTTTCTTTGACCCAGAATACACCACCACATTTTTGCTAGAAGACTAAAATTGACGTGACAGTGGTGCGTCAGACAAGTTAGAGTTGTATCGCTTTGAAAAGTTGAGCGTTCCATTGCGTGCAGCATAGATACTAAACCGTTAAGACAACAGTGGTGTGTACAATTTTAATGTAGGAATTTAACGTTTAAAAATATTCTGTAAAATCTTCAAGTAATAAATAGTAAAATAAAATATTTTTCATTTGATCAGTATAATGTTCACAAATGTCCGCACAAGGATGCTACCACCATGGGAGCGGCCCTGCGAGCGCGCGGCGGCGGCACGCGCGCCGGGAACCATTGTCCCCGACACCAACAGATAATGCACGCTCACATACTTTCACAATGAATTCTCTTTTGCACTTATCTTATCTATTAGTTTCTTTTGTTTCCGAGAATCGAAAGCATTTACGTAAAATAGTTGGAATTATATCGAACTTTATCAGATTTCCGATGTTTAGTTATTCGACTCGCTCTTTTTTTCATAAAACCCAAATTGCACAATCTATGCTTGCGTCATCAAGTTTTTGTGCATAGGTATTAGTACTACAATGCATTAGTCAACGCGAGCGAAATAGGTATACCTATGAATAATACAGCTTTAAAGTCTATACTTACGCACGACGTAGGGACACGTCGTACGTTCGTCTTTAAGTACTCTATGGTACAATTTTAGACGACTTATTTCTCCTTGTTATCAAAGATTCAATTCGTACCATTAATGTATTTGTATTTAAAACGATTTATCTTTTAATTAACTGCGGAAATGTTTAAATACGTCCTGCTTTGGTGAGAAATGAAGGAGATTGTTAATGTTTGAGCAATCCTCTTAATATGTTATGTCAATCATCCTTATAATACAAACACACCCAAATAGCTAAAATGGGTTGTTTATACACAAGAAACATTGGCCCAAACTAGGATAGTTCGTACCTCGTACCTAATATAAGTCGCAACAATACAAATATGCTCGTCCAACACCGGGCCTGAACAAACAGGCGGGTGGATACCAATATTTGGGTTTGACGAGAGCATAGAGACACGATTATAGGGCACGGAACGCGAAATACGAGTTCTTTAGCGTCAAGACGACTACATCACCAATACTTATAATTTTTTATCATAAAATGGTATCAGATAGGTATCAGACTTTTTCAACCGTAGACTGTAAATAGGTACTACTGTGTAGTACATACAAGTGTACACAAGGGTTCTCTATGTACCAATAGATACTGTAGATATCAATGCGGTAGGTAATCGTTTAGATGCATGAACTGTTCACCTGGTGCGCGTAGGCGTTGGCGGCGATGGCGGAGGTGCCGTAAACGGCGGAGGGGCGCGCAGAGGCGAAGGCGCCGCCGAAGCGCGCGCTGAAAGCGGGAAGAGCGCCGCCGCCCGCGTCGCCCGCCTCGCCGCCGCCGCCGCCCGCGCCGCCGCCGCCGCCGCCCGCCTCCGCGTATTCCTCCGCCAGCACCGTGCCCACGCACGAGCCGCTCGCCGGGCTGTAGCCCGGGGATCCTGATACACCAACCGAACCGTTTCAATATTCAAAAAATACATATGTTACCTATATTAAATGTGTAAGCAACATTAAATAATATTAAGTAACCACTATCAAACCGTAACAAAATATTTGAGTGCACAGTTTTATTTCAAATTTTCACATAAAAATAGTTCTATCAGCTAGCATTGAATTCAGTGATAAATGACTATGTACATATGTACCTATAAGATAATGTATTGAAAACCGTTTAATTTCGCTTGTAAGTTGTAGCTAAACATGAAACAAATCGACAAGCCAGTGGATTGTACTCACATAATATTCTCAAAGTCGTGTGAAGTATATGATCCGGCTGAACTTGAAGAATGTTGTGAATTTTTAAACCCTCTTTCATTAAATATTTCGTTTGAGTACAACGTACATTAAAGGCGAGTACAACTTACATTGTACGAGTACTTCAATATATAATTTATGAGACTAACCCGCACTAGGTGTCCATATCTGCGTCTGCAACTCCGTGTTGTTCTGGAAGTACGGCGAGCCGGGCGAGGCGTACGCGCAGCGCGAGTACGCTCCGGTCGCGCCGCCGCCCGCTCCGCCGCCCGCGCCGCCGCCCGCGCCGCCGCTGCTGACCACAACATACCTGATCACATACATCGCTCTTAGGACAACGGCATAGATTTTCAAATATATATTTTTTTATTTTTAGGTAAAAGACTTCAACGCGTGTCATGATATTAACTACTTTTTGAAAGTTGTAATAAGAATAATAATATAACCTTTTAATGCAAACGTTGTCCATATTTTCTTAATGAGTGCAGAGAAGTGAATCGTTGTATCTGAGACGCATTTTACATTTATATTTTATTGTACAATACAATGTATTTCCGTGCGTTTATGCTTGTGTCTGCAGTAGTATTGTAGCAATCGACTTAATTCTACCTATAGATAACACACGTAGATAAATCAGATCGAAATCTTCTTAGTAGTACATGTATATTATATTAAATTACAAACGACATCAGATTTGTCTCTCCAAATAGGTAGATGTTGACAATTTGAACCTGTGGTATACGAGTATAACTACAATATAGGGCAGTTTGTATCGTATGAAACATGAATTGGATATTTCATATTTCAGTCACCTAGACTCGTTACAGTGTTCGCACGTGGGCAGCGCGGCGTTCCGGCCAGCGTGGAACAATAGCGAATCGATTAGGAAGCGGCGTGACTGCGCCAATGACACGGAGATGTGTCACGCGCGAGCTGCCGCCCGCTGCCGGCCAGCTCTTACATGTGTTCCCTTACTGACATACTTCTCAAAATGTAAAATAATACGACTAATATTAAATGTAGGCACATATCATAGGCATCCCGATTAACAACAAACATCAAATTCTAATGACGCAGACCACACATTACGATGTAACCCGATAACTGTCCAAAAAATACATCAGCCGAACCTCTGAACATCTGATCTGAATCACCAAGTGACGAAAATGAAGAAAACAGAAGCTTCCGTAAAAAATACTCTGGATGCAGACCGAATTTTATCAAAAAGTCAGTAAAGTCCTCTGCGGTCATTAACATCGGGGGAAGTCTATGGACGTGCGGCTAATGGCTCGGAACGCCTCGGAAGTAGGTTCGCTTATCGCAACACCTCATGCCCCCCCTCTCCTCCGTCTCCCCCCCAGTGTCGCGGCGCCCTCGACCCGCTTGCATGCATTAGCCATATTCACCAACTAAGTACCCTGACACTGTAACACCTCTCGTACAAACAGCTACTACATAAGTCTTGTCACAAATTGTCTTTTGCTCCGAATTGTCAGTAAAAGTAGTGAGTTTGAATGTTAATATATTTTACCTATTGTTCCATTTAAAGAAACCACCTTGAAACTATGACATCAGCAATGTCGTGTGATTCGTAATGCGATCCTCTCATTCGAGTGTAACGCACAACCGTATCACGTGATACTATTTCAATCAAAGAACTCATAGACGATGCGCCGGAGAACATTGTAGGTAAACTGCGAAGAACGCACTTCTATACAACAAGCTAAGGGGACAACATTGTTCCTGAGAATTGTACAGTTTGCCATACTTAGACTCAAAAGATTCTAAGAGACTAGTAATGTCAAACAAACTGGAATAGACAAAACAGATATCATCCCTGCTTTGTCATTGTATTGTCATATAGAAAACAAGTCCATATAAAAATATATGTACATATGTTTATGAATCACTTGACAGTTCTGGCTTCCAAAATAGGCGAAATAGGTAGAGTTCATAACTCGATTCGTCTAAAACAGATAAGCATAAAGAGTTGGCGCCGACGGAGTGGCACGCAGCGGCGCAGTGGGAAATGTGAGCAGTCGAACCCGGATGTAATAATGTTGTTGTAGAGCGCGGAGCACACCGTGAGCACTGCGGGTTCAATCGCTTTTATGGTACAGGGAAATGAGCCACTAATGTACCACCGTGCAGTGCGCCGCTCGCCATCTGGACGAGTGTTTAGGTTATTGCGTTACGAGTAATGGAAAGTATACAACCATTCGAACAGTTCATACATTTCATCAGTAAAGCTTTAGGTAGAGCCATAAGATTTCCATTTTCACACTTGTTTTGTGATCGAATTTAAAGATTGTATCGAAAAGTGAAGGGAAAGGTACATTTCGATTGAAATTCCCTTAAATGTAAAATTTGATATAATTATATTGCTTAGTCTTCAGTGCCACAAATAATGCCATCAATAATGATGTTTGGGGAAGACAATGCAGCGGAGTGTCAATACGATTAGGGCACGCGCCCGCTGCGACGGGCGCAGTAAAGCACCCGCAGAACAAGACAATGGTTTCCGCTGAGTTTCCGTTGCGCGCGAGGATGCGCCCGCAGCACGTGCGCGCGCTGCGTGACCGCGCCGCGCGCGCGGACACGTACGGGCGCTATCGCCGCTTGCGACAGCCCGCACCGACCCCGCACCGACCCCGCACCGCCGCCGCACGTCTCAACCACACCCAGCATCGATTCATTTTATTTCACCCGAAATGTTTCAATTGTTTTCCTTTTAATCAGTAGCTAGAAGCTGTTGCTCAATTGTTTTACTTTCACGTGAAAGTTATTCATGTTTATTTCTTCACTTGCTCGAAGAATTGTTGCGACAATATGCTCAAATGAATTATTTTTGTACAAAAATACTAATTATGAAATTCATATTTTTGTATGTAATATCGAAATAAAGTTATTTCCCATCGTTTCTCAGCCGATGTTTCTCTATCAAAACTATCAGATATCAGGCATCAAAACTATCATGAAAACAAATGGAAATGAAATGAAATATCTTTATTTTGCATAGGCCTACGGTGGCACTTACAAATTGTCAATTACAATATTTTTTCTT
>DWLI01002744.1:0-12728 GCA_018249915.1 Cecropterus dorantes dorantes
TGCTGATATCTCTTGATATTCCTTTTTGTTAGATTCAGATGTACCCTTTAGTAGTTCTTTACGTTTTTTGATGGCCTATTGCACTAAGCATTGATAGTCTAGTTACTGTGAGATCGCATCTCACAGTAACTAGACTATCAATGAATACTGTCAAATTGACAGTAATGGGTTAACATATAATAAAATAGCCGAATAGTTGCTAAAGCTTCTCGCATGTTCAACGATGATTAAGGTAAATTTTCATATTTCCAAAAAATATAAATAAGCACTCACCTGCACTGGAGCTGTGTAAAAGCTGTATGAAATGTTTCCAGGATCGTCGATGTGAATTACCTGCGCCCAAAGAATAAATAATTGAATACCAGTTTACAGTGATATCTGTAGTTTAAATAATAAACGATAATGCAGTTCACCAGAAGTAAGTGGTGTCTACCGCCCGTGGACATCTATAAGCAACTTCATATTTAATAGGGATTGTGTCTGAAGTCGATCACAGATGGTTACTACTCCCAAGAACTAAGTTGGAACATGGTATACATACCTACATTAAAAATATATATGACTGTGATATTAATATTTAACTTTCCGTAGACAAAATTATAACATGCCTACATTCCAAGGTTATACAACCCTTTGTGTGGTAAAGGAAATTACAGGGCAAACATTACCTTTCTCTCATTGAGTCACTTGAAAATATGTTAGTCTCTATTTTCGTAACGAGTAAACTGACTGATAAAGGTGGTAGAAGCCTATGTGGACACCGAAGGAACCCTGTCTACATCTATTTCTGTTAAATAACAGCAGAGTTTAGCGCTGCTGCATTCTACATATTCAAAGCGATTCAACTTAATCCTCACCTGCTGAATTTAATTTATAGAGGTGAATAGATATATAAGTATACATCAGGAGATGAAATTATACTCATACCTCAGGGGTAGCAAAGCGTCTGTGGTCAACTACATCTGTGGCCGATTACAGATGTATGTGGGCGGCAGTCGCCACTTGCTTACAGGCGGACTGCTTGTTCGTTTACCACTTGCATATTAAAAAAAGTAACATAGACTATATTTGTCCAGTGAAAGAATATATACCATTAAAAAAAGTAAAGTACATTTTAAATGCGTTCACGTAAACGTATAATTACTACTACACCTGGCCGACTTACCTACATACACGCCTCACCCGTATAACCGTGTGAAAAAGCATCGGCAATGCGCATGAAATTCGGGAAAAGCCCCGTTTATTTTATTACAACCGTTGAAGATACTTTGTATTTTATTACGCCACAGTTTGTTGTTTGGTTGGACTTTTAAACTTTTAAAACAGGAAACTTTTAAAAAGTTCGCACAACATTTGGAGTGGAGACCGCGTTGAAATTTTATTCGTTGAAAATTCCTTGAGCACCGGCTTCGTCGAATTAGAATTTATTAGCAGTGTGGAACAATAGAGTGAAGTTAAAGTTTCAAACAGACTTAGGTTTATCTTTATTAATTATAAACTGTATGTAATCATTAGGCAATAAAATATTAAGCAATTTAAAAACTCTTGCTGGAGAAATTACTATAGTTTTTTTTTATTACTAAGACGTTAATTTCAATTATTAATGTCGTAAAATATTTTGACGAAAGTTGGATAACTCATAGTAGCATAATTCATGCCACAGTTTTAATATTCTGCATATTAAATAGCAAAAAAAAACTTTATATAAATAATAATAATGATGATAGAAGGGAATAAAAGACATGGTACATAGCCAGATCACGAAAAATCAGGACACACTCAGACTGAAACCATGGGGATCCATGGGTAACTAGTTTAAGAAACTATCACAAGTATTTGTAGTAAAGTGAGATCTTTTATAAAATAACAGTTTCACTAAATATTTTTATCAAAGCTTTTAAAAACTTACCCAGTAATGGAGGAATGTTAGGAGAACAATATTAGGCTTTGAATTTTCTTTATAAGAATTACGAGCTAAGTCATTATATTGTGACAAACAACTTAACAAATATACTTCTTGACATTGTCCCAATTCGTATTGAAACCCAAACATCTGTAATTAAATAATTAATAGCACTTAATCTTAAAAAAAGAGATGTAAATAAGTATCTCTTATTTGAATATAATCAGCATTTTCTCGGTCTATCGGATCATATTTTGTATTTATCTAAAATATTTTAACTTAATGGCATTATTTCACTTTATTTCGTTCTGGTTTTATTAATACATCCTCAAGTGGCAGCTCAACTGATCCCAATTTTATTCGTCGAATTGACTTGACGTTTTATTATCAGCGATCACAATTACGAGTACCTTACCTACCTTCCTTTTACAATTTCGGTAAAGAAAAAATGTTTATTCGAAAATAACATATTAGAGAAACAAATAAAAGTGGAAATGACGGAAAAATAACAAATTTTGTCAAGATAAAAGAGTGTATCATAATAATTATGATAAAATGCCTACCGCCGACCTTCTCGCCCGAAGCGATAAATCAAAACTCCTGTTTATACGGAGAATCTTAAAGTAGCGTGGAAATTGACATAATATTGTTAGATTTTTTGTAAGATATATCGTTTAGTTTATTATAAAGTAATATTAATTGTTACTGTCGTAAAATACGTAACTTTTCAAACGTTTAAAGATTTGCGATATCATTAGCTATTAGTTATTTTTAGTGGCATTACTGTAAGCTATGGTCAATAGTTCACAACGAAACTGAATTAGATGGTAACTCTTGATTACGTTGTACAATAAGTCTACTAATAAGTTTTAAAATACTTATAAAAGCTACGAGTTATCAAGACCCTTTTTCTTTTCCTTTTTTAATTTAACTTTGTTTCTCTGTTATTTCTTTTTCGTATTATATGGTTTCGCAACTAAGGAATAACATATCAAGTGAAATGCGGTAACCAGTAAGCCACCAGGCAGTGTGGCAGTAACACTCAAAGAAATGGCACTGACCCCCATTCCTGTTCGTTTTTCTTATATTCTGGAAACCACACGTAGATTAAAGCTCGTTTTATAACGAAATGTTATAAAATAAAACGTAGTATTTAGAGGATTTCGTTCAATATTATTTAAGTGCTATGCTGCTGCTGGTTGCTCTATTTCTTGTGACATTACTCTAAATACATATTTTCAGATATAAAAGTTGTCGATGTCACTTCTAATACATCACACTTATTGCGTTACTGTTGGCGTTTGCTGTAATAGCGGCCATAAAACACTATAAAAAGGCAAGTGTCTATCTATTACGGTTCAAGAGACAAAGCCAAGAGAGCTGTTACAGACGGACAAACTTAGTAACAGGTTCCCGTTTTTACCCTTTAGGAACAAACTCTAAAAAAGGGTTTGTTTTAACATCATTTAAATATGCATATGAGCTTTTTACACATCTGCTATACGTTCATTAAAAAGTCTACAGTCCCGTAATTTTGTACCATTCAACAAACCAGACGTTTAATGTTAAGTGTGCTTTAAAATTTAAACGCCTATATTTATCAAAATGGAAGAAACTCTTCCATTCCCATAGCAACATCGGCATGACAACATCAAACAAAAATGTCTTCTAATTCTCACCATAACGTTTGAAAGGGCATCTCATTATGTCATTACTGGAGTAACTTCAACGCCATTAAGAACTTTGAGTAACTTGTTAATTAACTGCTTGTATAGGTTTACAAGGACAATAAACTCTATAATGCATTATGTTCAGATATAATCCTGATGGTTATTATTTTATCTTCATGTTTTAAGTAATGCTCTGATATTTTCCTGTAAATTACTAGTTCCATGATGTAACGGCATTATTCTGATCCAAAGCACGTGATACTTACTTCTTGAGGTCATGTACATATTGTTTTATAAGTGTTGTTCTGGGAAGTAATACAATGGGAATGGGAAGTATTATATGCTTTAAAGAATGGAGCGTGATGCGACCTATACCCTATACCCTTTAAATTACAATGAAAAAAATCGTTTAAGCGACAACTCTGAAACGATTATGTCAAGTTAATTAACTAGTAATTACTAAACTCTACCGCTTTATAATATTACAGTATAGATATATATATATTAGTGTAGATGTCACCCAGACTTGTGTTCTTCATTTTTCATAAGTGGATCCAGCAGAAATATGTTTATTTTGCTTTTAATCTTGTATGTTATCCAGGAACACAAAGGAAATTATATAAATTCATAGGGAATTCCTCAGTTCTAGAACCGTATAAAATTGAGGTCCTGTAATGCTTTATTCAACCCGGTGTAGAACTATACTACCCCCAAGAGAAACAAGAAAGAAAAAGCAAACATACTTAAGAGTAATTTGTCGAAGTAAATGCCTTTAAATAATTTAAGCGATATGCGGCCAGTCTTTGTTTCGGTGACCATGAACTTCTAGTTCATTTATTTAGTCTTCGAAAACATCTTGTTATCTTGTTGAAACACTCAATAATAATTCCACAACGAATGTAGCAGTAATCTTTGAAAGGGAATATCATTATCAGTATAAAGTGAAACATCTCATTAATAAAATAACAGAGTTGTTTTAATGTAATGTAAACATCGAGCCGTTGAAATATTAATACGGTTTTCTGTTTATTTTACAGTCGGCGTTTTCGTCTTTATTTGGCGGACTGGGCACTTTGTAGGGTTATTTCATTAATAGAATAAAAACAGGCATGTATAAGAGGTATACTTTAGGAGTAACAATACATGGCCCACCTTATATATGTTATGATTGTCGGTCGTGATCGCATAACTTCAGGTGGACAACATGCTTCTTTGGTCTACTACGTAATAAACACGGCATAACCTTTTAATTGGAGAAACCAAAGGACGAACTTCAGGAATTCACCTGTGATTTTTCATCTTTATAAATGAATTTAAATAATTATCATTTGCTTAAATGGTGTAACAAAAAATCGTGAAATTGTTTCTGAGAATTCTGGAAATAATCTCAAGGGTAAATTCTGCCAATCCGCATTTGGTACAAGAGCTATGTCTAACCTCTCTCACTCTGAGAGGAGCTGAGGACAATAATGAATTGACGACATGTCGACAAAACAAACAATCAAGGGTTTGGCGACAAACCCCCGTTTACCTCCAAAAATCAGAGTTGATAAATTAACGAATAGTTGTAATAACAAACCACCTTGCTGGAAGTCAAGATAACTCGGCTAATATACTAAGACCTACGTTGGAATATTAAACATGCCGTCTGTTTTATGTTTAATTCTACTACGTTTCTGTAAACCGAAAAAGATGAAGTTTCTGTAGAATTTTGAACGTCCATGAAGAATACTCTATCCAAATACCGCCTATCTTCTTTGTATGTTCATAAAACTGGGTTTTGACCTAACTATTATTATAGTAGTTAGCTATTTTGAGTTCGTTTCAATTTGGTCCATTCTGCGGTTTCTGTAGACAAGTTTGAATGAAGGCTCCACCGAGAGCTCTTACCTTAATTATTGTGGTAATTTTCGTATGGCAACAACGCCCTCTGCGAGAGAGAATACGAAAGGGACGGAGGAGAAAACTGGACGTAGGGTTGACCTATTTATGGACAAGAAGCTGTCAGGAGATTGTGTTTACTTAACCCATTTTTAGGAACATATGTTTTCTTAATTTTTATACTAAGTAGTATTAGTATATGTACTACATTAGTAGTACATTTCGTTGACTTTTATGATTAAACCGTTTACGGTGCCCTTTGTACGAGTTTATTACGTTTCTCCAAAATAATCATCATCTACGTTTCCACCTATTGCAATGAACGTTGCACGTTTACTTTTCTTATTTGGTATTAGGCACCGTACAATGATGTTTGGTGGCGAAAACGTACACAATGACTGTTTTGAGAAAACGTGGTAAACTCATACTAAGATCAAATCGAATAATTATAGCAACTCGAAAAAAGCAGTATTTTTTGTAGTGATGTTATATATAAAAAATAACTTTTATTTTTCTCTTTTTAAGGATATTCATTTATGAGTAAACTAAAGTTAATATCCGCCGAATTCTTCTTTTACCTGTCACCATGTCTCCCCGTCTACGTAGATACGAGTATGTCGTACGTGATAGCGCGCCACTGCCGATGACCATATGTGATCCCACCTCATAATATACTGGCAGGAAATGAAATGAAATTTCATTCCTATAGGTATAGGCTTTTAGGGGTACTTAGAAAGTATAGTTTACAATATTTCATCGTATATCGATCAACACACCGCCTCAACTGAACTGACAAATACTCATTAATATCTGTTATTTGTAGATCCAGGACATCGTATATCGAAAATATATTTTGACTTCTTACTTGTACCTAATCACGTATCTAGCCTATATTCTGATTATTTTCTCTTTTAATTCTTCCACTATTTGCTTTTGCAGATTTTATCAATGGAAAGCAATTATTTATTAACTGGCACTTTTATTTAATGAACTTATTCTTCAGTATAAATCTATCCGGAGAAATCTAGATAAAAAAGCATTATAAAAATCTGCTACGTTTTTGCTTATGAACAAAACCCATGTGTTTATTTACTTCTCTGTCGCCTTGCACCTGTGTATAGTACGTGCTCGCACGCCACCAACAGAGACTACAAGGGATTTCAACTTGTGCGGATTTATCTCACAATGCCGTTCAAAAATGCAATATACAATTATATTTACTTCTTTATTTTTTAAACGTTTTCTAAAAACACGATTTCTCCACTCACAGTCTAGAACTAGGATTTTTCCCTATGTCGCGGGTGCCATGGACACACACAAACGAATACACAAACACCCAGACCCAGAACAGAAATCTAAACTCATCATTCAAATGTTTATCTGGCCGCGAATCAAACCTGGGAACCACTGGGCGTCAGACCCGTATGGTGACCGCTCCACCATGCGGGTCGTCTAAAGACTTTAAAAACTTATAGCAGTGAAGTACAATGTTTCAAAATTGATCTAAAAGATCTAATCTTGATCTAGATTTAGATGCATTAGTGCAAGAAGATCTAAACTGCATTAATTCTTTAAATATATGTCTAATATACGTAAGTGTGGTGCGAGGCGGAGAAAATCGACTAAATTTAACTTAAGGAAGTTAAATTTACAAGATGAATCCTAAAACTTTCAAGCGTCTTCCTTATCAAATCATTGTATTCTTCACCAAGAATATTTCCAAAATTATAATAAGCAAAATTATAAAATATTATACTGGAAATTTAATATATACCTGGGTGTCTCAATTTTAATGTTTTGATATGAATCTTTACCTAACACTGTTCTAACTGTTCTACACTAATCTGCTGGAAAGTAACGTGGTAGATTAAATGTTCCTATTTCTATTCGAGCTCATGTTGACTTGGGCTGAATCAATTTGAATGGCTGAATTAATCATATTATAGATATAAAGTACTTATATAAAAACAATTCATAGCTACGAGTTGTCTTTTTAATAAATAAATACTCCTACTCTGCACACTCTCAAGTTTTACCATAGTTAAAAGTTAAAATTTAAAATAATATTTAAATTTTAAAATTCATAAAAAAGCAATTTCATAAACTTGCAGAAATGAATAAGAATCTAACCCTAGACCCACGATGCAGATATGTAAAATACAAATGCAAATATGCAATACTTACGTAATATGTCATCGTATAAAGGCATGTCTAGTTTTCCGAGGTCAACGAACTGCGAGCCACAAGGGTGGATCGACTATCTTTATTGACAGTTCAGTTATGACCAAATCAAACATCATAAAAAGAAATCGCCCTCTCCCTAGATGCAGACTCTAATATAATCCGACCAATGTACAAATGTTTGCACGAGTATGTTACAACGTGACCTAGACTGGTACGTTACTGATCCTAATTGGTACACGTCACAAATGTATCGGTTATTTGATGTTACATATTCGTTGCTATAGAGTTATGTGAAAATATAATTGTAGAAAGCATAGTTTGTTCGACGAACTTGTAACTTTATACGTGTAATTTTTCTATCCCGTCCAACGTTCCAACTAAGGCCTCAAGAGTAGTAACGCGTCTAAAACAGATCTCAGGCAAGACTCTTGTCTTATCTGAGGTTAATTACAGCTGTCCATGGGTGGTTTTGGCTACTTACCACCAGGTTGATTATATACCCGTTTGGTCGATCAAAAATATAAGAAAGTTGGTCCTGTGCCTCCTAAATCAATTTCGTGTAGTAATCCGTATATCGATCTGACCGGCTTCGTTGTCACATTAGGTGACTTTTCTTGGTGACTATGTTGGTAAGCTTAGGTTGTCTATAGATTTCCCTGCGGTGAATTCTGTTGCGTATCATTATTAATTCCCTATTATCGTAATGATCATCTATTATCGCATCATCCATTAAATGGTTTTAGTTTAATAGCTAAATTAAATAAGCAAGCTATATCTTAATAAGTAGATGTCAACAACAGTAACAACTAGTATATTATGTTGTGATGTGAGCATTGCTTTAATATCTAAAAAGTAAAACTTAAAAAAGTCTTCGCAACATGAAAGTATGTCGAGAATTCTCAAAGAGATTTTATGTAAAAAATCATTAAATAGTCTTTGAAATTAATCTCATTCAGATGGTTGGAATATAAAATAAACTGTTTTATAATTAAGAAAACAAATTAAGTAAATAAACTCGGCAAAGGTCAAATCTAGCGTAAAGCGATATTTCCTTATTAATTTTCCTACCGCGCCTAATTATTATCGTGGGAAATAAACGGAAATACTGTACACAACCCCTAAATTGGACATAGCTACAGATGAAAATGAGTTTCTTAACAACATTATACGGAAGTGATATAATTAAACGTCCATTACAGATCTGAAATCTAATTAATGACTTTAATCATATTTATAATAAGTGGGAATTGCACTGGCAAATAATGACATAATTTATTTAATCATATATAATCTGATAAATATTGTATTTTGTGTTAATTTAAACTAACTGATCATATGGCCCGTGGATTAAACATAATTATATAAAATATGAATAGGCACATGATTTTAATGAATCTATCTATCGAATTTATTATTAATTTTATAGGTTTTAATTTTGTAATCTGTTGACATTATTTGTTTTGTAAAATTAATTATTGTAATATTTATATGGCATGACTACATATGATGGAACTGTTTGTATCACTAGAACCACCTTGTTTGTACGTGTATTTAATGAAAAAATAAAAATAAATAAATTCACGTGACAGCGTGGCGATCACTGTAGCGGTCTATTAAGCAATGGTTTTAGATGGTGGGAATTTACATTTCTGATCTTAGTGTACGTTATTATTAATTATTATTTTTATACACGGTACTTAATCTAACAAAAATCCTGTAATATTATGAAATTAATATATTTTACCATAAATGTATTATTTGTCAAGTAAAATAATACCTATCACCGAGAGAAATCTTCGTAATCAGAGTGTACCAATATTATTCGTGTAGCAATACATTAGACAACCTGTCACCAATACAAGAAAACAATGAAATGTGCCCCGCATTGAAGAAAAAATGGTAATCATTTCCATTTGTAAATCTGTCAGACACATTGGTTCCAGTGACTTGTATTTTATATTAACTGTATACCTCACGTACTGTATTTTATAAGCTAAAGATATAATCAAATTATTTAATATTTAACTCGAAAGGAACAACATATTCGCCTCCAATTTATGTCAGCTCGTATGCAAACTTACAAAGAAACGTACACTCGTAAACTACGTGGACCTACTTAGATCTTGCTTACCTTATATTTATTTAGATGTTTAAAACGGGCATTTTGTTTACGTGGTGTTAGTTACCGCTAGTGTATGAGTATGGTATTGAAATTTTGAATCAGTTTCAAAGGTTGTAGGCCTCAGAGGAAAATGGGATAAAAATGCGCAAACGTATGAGCAAATTACAATAAAGCAGAAATAGGTATTACTGAAGACTATTCCAAGGTGGTAGAATGTATTTAGTTTGACAGGGGAGCTACTACTGGCACACCTATTTCCAGAGTGAAGCAGTTCTTGCGTTTCGGTGTAAGGGTGTGGTTGCCGGCCCACTTATATGTATATGGCGACATTCTCAGTCTTAGCAATGGTCTGTGATTGACTTCAGATAGAGCCCTTGCTTACAGATGTTCATGGACAGTAGTGACCACTGACCATCAAGTGGACTGCATGATCGTTTGCTACTTCTATCTTATAAAAAATACTGAAGATACAGTTTAATTACAAATTCTTCCATCGTTCCCAAAAAATAATAAGAACTTGCGAATTCGGTCACCGGGTCAGGTTTGGGTTCAGGACATCGAGTTGGGGAGATTAATATTTCGTTCACGTAGGCTTCACAAAACGAATTATTTGCGTGATTTGACTTCTAAAAGCAGACTGGTATGACAAACAAGACATTATTAAGTTGTTCTAAAAAAAGTTTTTAATCTAGGTCTTCGTAATCATAGGATAATGGGATATGTTTTGGTTCAATTCATTAATCATTCATTGACGGTTTAATAAACTTACAATACAGTTTTACAACTTAATTTTTAAAAATCTAACATTGTGGTATTCGTATTCAACTCTAGGTCGTTTCTTATAATACAAAGGTTTAGAAAAAGCCGCAAAGTTTTAGAACATTTTCCATCGAAAATAGAACCTCAAGATTATCCAAATACTGACAAATTTTACTCACTCTCATATAGATTACGATCGTAAAACTTTTTCCGTGTTTCCCGTCTCCCGCTCAGCAGTTTTATTCAAATCGTATTCCTTTCAACGCCTGACTATCTTCGCTGTAGCGAAACTTTACGCAGATCGACTTAAGAACGACTTTTAATGAAACGGTAGAAAGACACAATCATCATTAGTTTAAGTCTTAAAACTTACACACAGTGTGCTGAGAATCGTAGAGGTAAGTTGTTTAGTTAAGTTGTGCTTAATAAAATTATACCTCAAATTATGACTATGTACGTCTATACTAATATTATAAAGCAGTAGAGTTTGTCTGATTGAACGGGCTAATCTGAGGAACTATTGGTTTGAATTAAAAAAAAAAAAAAAAATATTTTATATTGAATAATTCATTTATTGAAGAAGGCTATACGCTATATAACATCACGATGTGTTTGTTTGTTTTTTTTTTCTTATTTAGTAGCAGGTGACCCCGCGTAGCACACCTAGTGTAAATATAAAAAAGCTAATGAACATATTGAACGTGTTGTTCGAATTTTTTGATGTTAATACTGTAAATAATTCAAATCACAAGAGTGTATCTATAAATTTAACAACACATGGAACAAGAAACGAATCGTCGCATTCACGAAATTCCACCTAAACAATATCGTCGGCTTTACTTAGCAAACGCGGCTCACGACATCTAAACACTGCTATCTCCGAGTACTATCTTGCAAACATTCTTATCTATACACTCGGGAGAAAACGTGCTAGTGCGAAAATTTGCAGGTAAATGTTAGCTCGGAAAATGTACTGGAATGCACAAAATTCTCTTAAGTATATATATTAAGTTTTTAAAGTTTTACAGTTATAATTTTCACTGAACCATCTCTCTATTTAAGTGTTTTTCCTTCCTTTACTGAGGCATAACTATGCACCACGAAGCTTCAATGTGAATAGATGAAAAAGATCGATGCCTTGAACATTTTAACTTCACCGATACTGAATTACTGTTGGGAATGGTGCTGTCTGTTATAAATATAAATAATGTGATAATATTTTTAATACGTCTATTAATTTTGTAAACCAGGGTAGTGTCCACGATGTGAATCTCGGCCCTCTAATTCAAGTTCCACAAAACAGGAGCTTCTAACGTTTTTTTATTTAATGCTCGGCTACGTACATTCGCTTGGCTAGCGCAAGCAATGATCGTTAAAAACAAATTTATATACCCAATCTTCTAGGACCACAAAATATTGTTACTTAAAGTCCTTCTTACCCTATAATAAGTGAAAACCAAGATGCTCGCAAACATGAGGCCACAAAGGATCCAAGGAGCTTGTTTGCCTAGTATGTCATTACGTCGACGGTAAGAAGATAGAAACTATAAGCTTTAAGGATTGTAATGGTATATCTATATTACTGCCTTGCTAAGTACCTTTATCTGTAAGTCGTACATAATAAAATTTTACAATAGTAAGTGTAATTAATAAAATACATTGCTATTGTAATGTTTATAATCTATACTATGTTAGTATACATATCTATACTATGTAGATACACTTCCCAAAAATACTTTTGTAACAATAAACTGTTACAGAAAGTCATGATAGTCTGTAACAGTTTTTTTTAAGATGTACCTTATTTTTTTTAGTAAGATAAAGAGACTTCAACAAACAAAATAACTCTGTTTTAACTCTGCCTATGTAGAGAGATTTGAAATCAATCGAATAAAAGAAATATTTTATCCATAGAATAGACTTTCCGTTATTATTATAGCTAAAATACATATTAAATTTTTCTCCTTGACATTTACATTATGTCATGTAGCTGACCTGATAAATGAAGTACTTTGTCTAAAGGCTAACTGAAATAACTTTTAGGAAACGGCCGACACGAAATCAAAGACAAACACTGAATTAATTGAATGAACACCGAAAATGCCAGCCGAAATGTCAAATGTTCCCTACATTAAAAGGTGGTAGAACCAGTGTAGTTCGACCGGGGAAGTACCACCGCCACACCTATTTCTAGCATGAAGCATTTCTT
>DWLI01002745.1:0-12727 GCA_018249915.1 Cecropterus dorantes dorantes
TAATAACAATATTTTTTATATTAGTTAGTTTTATTATATTTTATGAAACACTGGTACTTGGACAACTATTGCTATAACTCATTTATATTATTTAGAAAGTCCATGTCCAATGATTCAATTATTAAATTAAATAGTAATTTTGTAAAGGGTACGAACGAACATATTCACATTAATTGTGATTCTAATGATATTACGAGATATACAAGTACCTATAGTCTGCCTAATGATCAGGCTGCTATTAAAAGTTATTTTCTAACGTGTTTAAGTTGTATGGCTTCTCTATACTATTGTAGAGCCATGAAACTTAATAATAAATGAGTGAAATGTATCGTTCTTTGTAGGTATCAGATCTACCTATAATATGATTTGTATCGAAAATATGCAACAACAATTCACTATGTAATTTATTATTATATTGTATTTGCAGTTCCACTGTCACAGACTTCATTGTATTCAAAAGCATACTGATCATCATCCTCTCTTTGTCTGCATTCGAGATGGTAAGAAATTATGTACAATTAATCTTAATAACTATGGAGTACGACGGCCTAGTTGAGCATCCATAACAAAATACAAAAATATTTCCATTGTGACCGTCTCCCGCCATCCATCACGCACGGCGTATGACCGTCGACTGACGCCCGACGCACACCACCGCACTACCCGCCCAAAAAGAGAAAAAGAAAATTTAAAAAGAGAACACTCCCATTGCACTCGGCGGGCCCGCCTCTACCGGCCGCCCGTCATCGGTTTCCACCAATCGCGGCTCGGCTATTTCCGAATACCGGTCGTCGGCTCCGAGCGCGCCCGAGGGCGGCCGATCGCGCGCGTTCACAACAAAAAGTCACACGACTAGTTTAGTGTCGGGTTGCGTCCCATCGGCGTCGCTGCATGTCCCGCTCGGCCGTATATCGCCGCGCCGCGCTTGCGCACTTAATATGAACTATATTTTCATTCAAAACAACGTTATCCCGATCTAATCCGTATTAAAACTCCATCGATTTATAGTACTACTTGTGAGCTGTGATATATAAGAATTTTACACCTTTATCCATCGAAAATGAACCTGCGAACGGGATGGAGCATATGATTTCAGTGTGTTTTTGTACGTACCTAGCGTTTACAGTGATAACTAGTGATAGTGATCGACATTTTAGTGATACACATCAGATAAGGACAATCGAGGTATTTCATGGTTTTAATTATTTCTTACACAAGTTTCATTGCAACAGTACCAACTCTACATTTTCTTATCAGTCACTAATCATTTTTTTCGACCTAGATTTTCAGTGAACGTTTTGTATCGTATATAATATATGTATTATTAAGTGTATTTGATAATACAAATACAAAATATCGCAGTGTAGTATTAATTTTATTATCTTTATCAAGTTGCTTCTTTGGTGGATTGTTATGTGTCACTGCAAAACAATTTGTCCACTTAACTACAAGGTAAACGATTCAAATCGGAATCAAAAGATAATTTTAGCCTTATTTTAAAAGAAATTATCATTAATATATGATATCAGTGACTCTTATACCATATTTATTTCACTAAAGAACCATAAGTTATCGCCCGTCGGTAATTTTTGTGTTCTAACGCGCGTGCATTGCTCTATACGATATTTCTATCACTTTTCCATATTTTGTACTAGATAAGTTTTTAAATATTCATAAAAACAGTGTAATAAGTATATTACAAATAATTCGAGCCAATTTTGTATTTATTATAGAGCTCTCTATGAGTCTCTACCTTGCTTTAAATTTAATTAGATTACTTAGATAACTTGTAATAATTATAATTTAATTACACTGGTAAATATGATAATTTGTCTGAAAAATATTTTATTACAATAAGTATAATTACAGGTATTACAATTTTTCTATACCATAATTTGAAATATTACTAACTCTACTAAATTATTTATCTTTATTTTATTTGTTACATAACATTTTAAACACAAATTATCAAATAATAAATTAATTTTACTGTGATATTATTCTTATTTGAGATTATAATTGGTATAAATACCTACTCATTAATATATTACATGTATTAATTTGCCTATACAAAAGACATAAACGTGCGTCATCATAGGAATAAAAAATTAAATATATATATTTTGCAATGCAGAACGAAAAAAAAGAATATAGCTTTTACATAATATTAGCCTACGTAATATTTTATTTATATATATGCCTTAGGATTACTAAAGACAGATTTAATATGTGTGCCTATTTTTATGATAAATGTTTTTTTTTAATTCTACTATTGGATGACTGTAGTAACTATCCTTTGTTATATTTAAAAAGCTTTTATTTTTCGGTCTCCTCTTATGTTAAAAAAGTAGGTAATTGCTAATAATGCTAAGTGTAATGTATCTTTAAAAATACATAAACTGTATAATGTAAAGAATGGTGCATTCCAAAAATGTAAAAGAGTGTTTCATCAGAATGTATAATAATAATTAATACAAAACATAAGTATTGGTTTGCTTTTGGAAATTGGTTTATGAACCAGTCTTCAAAATACTTATCAATCATAATAAGTTTATTGAAGGCGATAGAAGTCTACATGGTTCGACTCTGGAAACACCATGTATGTATCTGTATATATATCGCTTCACCTGATATATATACAGATACATAAACAGCTGTTAAGTGCTGCTGTGTCCTGGTTTGAAGGGTGTGGTAAGGCGAGACACTAAGAAGCATCCGAACGTATTCCCTCGGGATAGCAATGCGTTTCTGACTAAAATTCTATCCCTTTGTTGCTCTTAGGCGGCAGTGGCCACCAACAGATGAACTATATATTCCTATGAAATTTCTATAGTAGTATATTTAAATCAAATTATACGAGTAGTTGACCTTTGCAGTTAGCTTCCAAATAAAATACAATAAGCAAGCAATACAAATTTAATTTGCCTAGAAATCCAGCTGAGTGGGAAGTTGAATATATTTTATCATATATCTAATCAGAGATACGTGAATATGATTTTATTTGTCCGAATTCTTGAAATTTCTTTGTGTTTGTGTGTTCATGTAATTTTATTTGGTAATACATTTTTTTGGTGACATTTTATCGAAAATATGGTTATCGTCTAATAAATAACGGCTTAAGTACACTCTGTTTTAAGAACGTTGAATTTCTTGGTCTTGGATATTTTATTTCAAAGTCGTTGCTGATATTATGCGCGCTCTTCTGGGAATTTCTACCATATGTAACATTTCGCTGGCATCTTATGTATTCAGAGTTTATTGCGAACACAAATAAATACAGAAGTCCCAACAAATCAATGTCAATGTCTCGTCCTACGTCGCTATGCTTTTTCGGTTACGATTGGCCGCCATGACAGTCGTTCGAAATTTGAATGCGGCATGAGATGCGCAAGCGCTGGTTATCGATTAGCCTTCGATAAGCTGTCCTATGTGTGCGTTATGTGTGAACGTTTCCGCCGGAGGTACATGTGTTGTCTGTATCCTGTCGCGTTATTTAATAATTAAACAATGGATTAACATTCCAGCATCAAGCTTTCCAGTAGCCAAAATTTTGACTGACACCTCGTTAAAAAATCGTTAATATTAATGCGTTAATTAAATTTTGACCTGTCGTGTCAATTATGCTCTTGAAAGATAATTATTTAAAAATATTTATCATTAATTAACGAAAGGTTATGTTATAGTTATTTGTGAAATATGTTCAAAATTGAGCACATGAACCAGTTATTCTGTGGATTTTTTCGTTTTCTGATCTTGTTTAAACACCACATACATTTATTAACATTTTTATATTTTAATTGGGGGTAAAAATATTTTAACGTATATGTATGTAATTTCTAGTGTGAAGCAATTCTGAGTTTCAGTGGAGGTGTGTTTTTGCTAGTTCACTTGCATATGAGGCGACAATCTCAGTCCTCAGGAGTAGCAACGCATCTGTGATTGACTTCAGATAGTACCTCTATTCTATAAAGTTAATTACAAATGAGGCATTTATGCTTAACTTACCCAAACAAGTTGATTATAATGTAAGGAGATTGAATGAGATGTACCTTCGACATAAGGTGATATTTAGCAATTAGGTCTTACCTTCCAACACTGAATAATATTACAGTCTAGATAGACACATAACTGGCTATATAGAATCAACCATACTTGAAATTCCATACTTGTGATATACATTGTAGGTATATTATTTATTATTCTATCAACGCACAAGATTCACTTGGACCCATTTTTATTGCAGACACGGTTTTCATTTTATAAAGGAGCATTCTCGTAAATGTATACCATATAAAGAAATGTTCACAACGGATATACTCGTCCTTAAGCAGAAATTCTATTGAAGTATATACTAAGGCTTTGATTCGTACGAAATAAAAAGGAATACCTACATATTAAAAAATATCTCGTAGGCTTTTGCTTGATCTTTGTTCTTTATATTTCAATTTAAACTCCAGAGTCAGTAATCCTTTCTTTATTGGGTATATACTATCAAATAGGCAAATATGGTTGCTAAAGTTAAGTGCATTAACTGGATGTTGAAGGAGACACCGATGAATTATGGACTTTAAACGATGCCTCCAAAGGCTTTTTGAAATTTTAAATATTATGTAACACTGGTCGGTAACACGTATAACGAGTATTTTATTACTAATTAATTTTATATATTTTTTTTTTGTATTTTAAATTGTTTGTTTAATGAATTATTATTAAGATTCTCACTAATGACAAAGAGAAAAATATGAAAAGAATGAAAAATGAAAAGATACATAAAATATTAAGAATAATAAGATTTTATAATTGATAATACTTAAAATAAGCCTACATAACTGCGGAACGAACATCAAACTTTCTAACACTACATAAATGCATTATATCTATAAAATTAGCATAATATATATTAAAAATGTATTACTATTGCATTGTCTAAACAAAATGTCAAGGCCTCATAAATGTTAACCGTAGCTTAACACCCACGTTACTTGTTCGGAACTAAAGAACCGCTGTTCGATAAAAACCAACCGTTTAAATCAATGAAGTCCAAACTACCAAGTTTACTATTATTTATGTAGTACAAATTGTTATTATCTCCTAATGAATATTTAAACGCTTAGATAAGCGCCAATCAGCATCGGATTAAACGTTCCTCAATAAAAAAATAAATCAAGTCTCAATAAATTATTCAATCTTATGTTCATTTTAAAAGGCATCGATCAATCCCTATCGGGCACCTTCTGGAAATAAACTAAAATAACTTGGGTTTGTTACTCCCGTCAAAGATTACCTTTTAGATTTGATGTGTTTACGATTAGGGCCGTCTTATGAGATGGGGCCTCAGATCGCGCTTGTATTTGGGGCCCCTGGAAAAAATACAACTACAATTAAAGCATACAAATAAATTTTATGCATTTATCGCTTCTAAATGTAAGTTAAATCTTTCTCTACTGTAAGTAGACTTTTTTATGAACTCTACTAGGGTATTCCAATGGCGTTTACGCATGGTATAAATATAATGGTACTCCCATAACTACTGCTTTTTGAAAATTAACTGTAGATTCTAGCGTACAGATATTACTTGGCAGCTTATTGGTCTTACGCCTTGATGTGAGAGAAGACCCGTGCATGTTTGTGCAATAATACTGTGTTAGGATTACTTAAATTATATTGGGGCCCCTAAACGAACTACAGTATAAAGTGCAAGACTAGTACTGTAATCATTTTACTAGTATGGTGATGTTACATCTTATTCTAAGAGGAAATTATATGTTAGGAATTGTAGAATAATATAAGAATGATATTTTATTAGAATACTGGGGCCCCTAAGAAATGTTTAGAATGTACGGGACCTATACAAGCCTATATGTTATAGGCAAGCTTATAAGCCCGTTTGTTTATTATTACGCTTGACTGAGTGTAGTTTTAGGAGGTTTTACTATAATCTTCTTTGTTTTAAACGAGATTTATCTTTTTTCTAAGCTTACGTCACAGCTCAAGCGATTAAGCCCACTGTGATATGTTCTTAAACAAGTGACCGCCCGCGGTGTCACCTCTTTTTTATTAATTGTTTATTGCAGCCACGAAAGGATGAGGCTTCCGAATGATTATGAATAACTAGTTTGCCCCACGGTTTTGTCTGAATTGATTTTATACATAATTTAGGAGTTTTAAGGTCATTTTAAACGGTTTTTACTAATTCAATCAATTTTTACGGTTTGTCTGTGATTACAAACTAAGCGCCCCTTTCTAATTCATAAAATTAAATGATATATATAATATTTCTAAGATATTGTTAATTATTTTTAAGATACCAACTAATTATGTTTTACGGAATACAGTATTCTATTCTATCTTTAAAACGTTTAAACCTGATTTCACATTAAGTTTGCCATAAATTTATCAGATTACTTTTCATGCCAATAAAATAAAAACAATATATTTTTTCGAGTATTTGTACATAGCGCATAAAAGACATTGATATTTATATATTTCATTTTTCAATTTAAATTATGCTATGTAGTTTCAAAATGATTCAACTAGGTAAGTAGGTACGTACCCAAATCCTCATATAATTCGCTGTACCTCTTTACGCCTGCCTAATGTAATTTGTATCGGAATGAGTGAACTTAGTATATTCGTAAGAAGCTTATAAAACAAAAACTGAATTCTTGTGAGCAAGCCAGTTGTGTGCGTCCACCCGTGGCAATGCCACTACACACAAGTTACAATGTAAGTAAAACCGGTAATATATACTAAGAAATAATATTGGAATCTGTTCGTTCGTCGAGATTTTTAAATAGCCGTTTTGTACGCTGCGATGGGTTTTTCACTAGGTTTGCTTATGTGGAATTGTTGAGCTAGGCCTAGGAGACTACTAAATCCCTTTGGACTAAACTTTAATAAGTATACCTTATACTTGACGACCCGCGTGCGGTCACCATACCGGTCTGACGCGCTGTGTGTTCCAGGTTCGATTCCCGGCCAGACAGACATCTGAATGATGAATTTAGAATTCTGTTCTGGGTATGTGTACTCGTCTCTGTGTGTCCATGACAAGCGACACAGGAGAAAATCCTAGAGCAGGGCTATGAGTGTAGAAAGCGTGTGTGTGTATACTAAAAATAATGACCATACATAATATATGAGTGTAGTAGAGTAAAAACAGAATAAGATGAAATGAAATTCTTAAGGCTTATTTAAAAACTTTAAGGAAAACTTTATATTTAAAACAAATGTAAGAAGTGGCTGACCGAAAATTCCTGTAACGGCCAAAGAACTTTTCAGTGTAAGTTTTGGTTTTGTCATTAGACGTTTAGGACGCGATTAGCCTCTTCTGATTTAGACCATTCTTATTCAGACCATTACTTATAGTTTCTATATCAATCATTAACATTATTTCATTTCATATACTCCCCTTTAAGAAAATAAAAAAGCATAAATTGATGATGTGACTTGTCCAATTGGTCCATACATGTCCGTGAATGTTTAGAATTCAAGTGATTGCGTATTTTTTCATAAGTCTTAAATAGTTTTCATTTTGCCTGAATATAGGATAGAGACCAGAGTTTTTGGTTGATAAAACAATTTCAGACGGTCACGAAAAATAAGTAATTATCTAAATGATTAGAAGGCTAAAGCTATTAACATTATTAAGGATAAAGTCAAGGTATTATCAATGTAATACCAATATTAAGCAATATGAACTATTATAGTTCGATTGTACCAACAGTTTAATTTTCTTTTAAAATGCTTTTTTATTTTTGTATGAAGTTAACGAGGAATGTAAGTCTTAAAATGCCTTCTTGATGTCTTATGAAAGCCTTAGAAGTAGCGTTTTTGTGATATATCCTCAGTGATTCATGTATACATTTGCAGAGAAGAACAATGCCCATTAAAATGTATGTGGAATGGAACGAAACTACACTCAATTGGAAGATAAATTTATTAGGAGGTAATCTCAAAAGATTTACAGTTGAGATAAATAATGTTTGTTTATCTTTACTCCCAAACAGACTCCTCACATCTTGATAAGGTTATAAGAGATTGTGTCGGACACATTTTTTAGATCTTGCCTAAACGGCTGGCGGCTTTGAGAAATCAATTATCTTAATTGGAAGCTGGCCTAATCTTAATATGCGGGCCGATGGTCCGAGTGTAAGGTAACATGTTTATATTATAAGCATTATGCCTTGTTGAGCACGTTAACTCTATATTGATTTTTTTACTTGGTTATATTTTGGGTAGTTTTTTTAAAGTCATGGTGTCAAAATTGATTGAGTTTTGAATCGGTCATACAAAATTATGGTACATAACATTGTATCAAAGAACCAAAGTAAAGTATTTTTAGAAACGTTATTTTTTACTACATTGCATGGAGATAATTATTTATGTTTAACGGTTATTCTGTAGAGTAGATATTTTAAGAAATCATATAGGCAGATTTTAAAACAATAATTTAAACAACATACATATAAATAATATTTATTATTATATATCAATAATTTCATACAAACTGGAACATATAACTACTACATTACTTTCTATAGATCCACGTACATTTATTACCAAAAGTCTCTATATGAAAACGTCTAAAGTTAACATATGTTTAAGCATTACAAGTGAATTCACGCGTCAAATAAAATCCGTAACTCCATAATTTTTACTAATACTACCACATAATAACATGGTATAAATAACACAAACCAGTATTACTTTAGGAATCCTTATCTATATTTATCAATTGATAAAATTCAAGGTCCAATGCATTGAATGTCTCAAATGCAAGACACGATGCCAGAGCTGATCTTAAGATTGTGGTTTTTTCAAATGTCCCACTATTATGTCAAACTGAATATCAAATTAACCTATATCAGAAGTTGTTATGCAAGCCTGGTGTGTGAAATACACTGATTGTATTTACTAAACTCATTTAAATATGAATACAGACAGGCCGTACACATTGAAGATATAAATCATCGTACTTTGACTATTAAACAGAACTAACGAAAATCTGAATTTGAACATGAATATTATAAGAGTCAACGTGCTAGAAGTGTTTTTCATCAAAATGTCACATACTTGAGAAATGTATAAAGAAAATATATGAATTTTAATACGAAATACTTAAAATAAAAGATATTCTCTTGATAACTTTTTTTTCGTCATGACAAAGTATATTTTTCTTAACGAAGCACGCCACTTAATATAGAAGCACATGAAGTATAGAAATGAGAATGGTATAACAGAACAAAACAATAGTTCATCGAAATTTTCTGTCTTAATCAAACATTTTCGGATAATTTATTTAAAGCTTAGTTATAACGATAACTAGATTTACTACTTCAGAACATACCTAAGTGCTGTGAACTTAAACAACTTGGGAGCGCATAGATATCCCTATACCCGATAGCGTTATAGGCAATCAGCTATGATTTATAATGTGAAATGTGCTACTGTACATTGGTCATGAGCGATTCGGAGCCAGATAGCAGGCAAGGTAGGTCGTAGGCGCGTGCGCATCGATCACTCTGCTCGGTATCATGGATCAATTGTAGAACCTGTTGCACGCCAGCTAATAAAGTTACACACACATTCACACGCGTACACACATGTACATGTACGGCTTATTAATCTTTCTTTTTTAATATATTTAATGCTTCTTGAATTTGTCTCTGTAACTTTGCGCGCTTGTAGAAATAGCTACATACATATCTTTCCAAAAATAGTTTTATATTATTTTTATTAAATTGTTTGCAATATGCTTTTTATCATTTTAGATCAATAATTTGACTGATAGTAAATAAAAAAGTAATGTTAGAGGTTTCTATAGTTTATACATTCTTTCTGTGTTTCTTTGTCTGTGTGTTTGCAATTGATTCGAAGCAAATAGTGATAGTAATAGTTATACAGTGAAACAAAAATATTTCATTAAAAATCAGAGCCTCTATTTAAAAGTATAATTAAAAGTTACATTTTTTAAGGATGGATAAAATCGTGGGACTAATTTATTAGTACTATATATTGGTTACGGAACGGTTATATATCCATCTGTCAATATGCTATCTACAAACCCATGGGATATTTTGATGGGAAAAGTACTGACTACATTATGACGTCTTTATTTATTTTATTTGTAGCATATCAGTTGAACTTACGTGGGAGATAGAAGCATCTTATCTCTTGCGTAAATTGTGAGTTGTCAAAATGTTTATTATTTATATTGTCAAGTTTTCAAACATCTGTCCAAATTGCATAATGTTACACATACTGTTTGCGTGGTCCTATACTAGATTTAGTTTAGGCCAAAATCTAAATCATGAACTTAGGCAAGTCTTCTTGATCTGAATCTCATATTATTCATGTATACGGCTTTCAATAAGATAATGTTACACACATCCAAAGTTTAAACTTAAAATAGGGCGTTTCAAGAAGATATAAGTTTTATAGAAAACTCGTTACGGCAAACTTGACTTTTCTAAATAAGGTTCGGTTACGACTGACACTCAATTAACGTTTGCCATAAATATCCGAACATGTCCACTCTATCTGAGCTAGTAACCCAAGATTCTTAGTACTATGGTAATTACCAAAGACTGATATACCGGCGTACCATTAAGACTAATGTTTACGGCAGAAATGTATTTATCTTTATGTAACTTCATATAACAGTGTAGCCGGCTCTATCTGAGAGTATCTAGTTTACATTTAATAATGGGTTAGGTTAAGTTTAATCGACAATAAATAAATATTATATTGTAATGCAATATGATAATGCTAGGATTAATAAGGCTAGTAGAAGCAATATAAATCTGGAAGTAATCTGGATATGTTTTGAACTCTTTTAAAATGATTAACTTTATTTGCTTTAGGTTAGCTTTGCATTAAGTAACAAGATTTATTGATTTGAAATAATTATGAAAATGATAATAATATTAAATCATAGTATATAAAAATAATATTGTTTCCACATTAAAACATTTCATTTTATCCAATCATTTCTAAGTATAAAATTGAATGTGAGATTTCATTTATAGATTTTATTATCTGGAACTTTATTAATATATAATTAAACCTTGAGGGGCTTATGTTAGTTAAATTTATTTGTTCTTTATTGGCTCACTATCAGGTCTTATCGCGTGATATTACGAGGAAATCACACGAAATGGTCGCAATTTGCGATAAATATGTGATTTCTTTTTTTTATCTGCAAATCCTTTTTTCAGTCGATCGCCAGATAGCGGCTTCGCCGGTTGTGATAGATACCTCATAGAGCCGTGTATAATATTGTCCACAATTATCTTCATTTCTGCAGATCCTCATCTTATCAGCAGCTATTGGTGAGATCTTGTAAGAGCGATTTGTTTTGCTATATCTATCGCTAACACCGCAAATATTTACACGGTACACGGTTATCTTTCGGGTGTCATTTTGGAATTTATCTTTTGAGAACCGTTTTTAGTTTTTACGTCATGTTCTTATCTTTGTGCATTTTGTGAATTGGAATGGAAAATTTAAATAAATTAAGCATGTTTTTTATGATCATTGTATGCATTTTTTTGCTTTAAATACATTTGCTTATAATATTTGCTTGTGACTTCATATACTCGTATGTAGGTATAATTATAATTTACCATGCAAACATTTTTGATTAATAGTTAATTATCAAAATATTCGTACGTAAAAATATACGTCATAAATATAATAGTCATCAATTATATAAAACACATACATAGTACATATGTATTTAAACGTAAACTTTTAAATTAAATGGTAATATACGTTGTGCTAAATTAATAATGTATGAAATAAAAAATATATAATCCTATTCGTTCAAGTATTAATTAATAGATCTTTATATACTTACAAAATTTAATACTAATACTTAGTTAATTAGTAATAAATAAAAATAAGAATAAAAATACATGAAAAGGAGTTTTAAATGTACATTGTATACGTATTATTATGATATATGATCTTCTATAAGTTAATACTAGATACGTATGTGATATCTTTATTCCTACTTCTAAATTTTGAAATAAATCACAATACAGGTTTTAAAGGATTACTTTAATATGACGTTATCGCTTATAAATTATATCACATACTTGAATCTTATCAACTGCTCCTTAGGCAGTTGTCTGGGGAACAAACATATCCACTAGAACTGATTATGATTATGTAATATAGTTCCAATGTACTGTATATTGGAAAAAAAACGTGATGAAAAGATAACCTTTTTTCTTTGGGAAGTCGGTTAAAAATGTAACAGGTAACGATATTACGGCAATGCTCATCTTTTGAAAAAAGATATGAAGATTAAATGAAAAATATAGATGAAATTTTTAAAGACGAGTTTTTATTTTATTTATATCTATTTATCTGATTAGGTCTTAAAGTTTTAACCGTTTAAGGCTTTGAAACGACATAAATTTGCTAAGTACTTACTCACTTGTAAGAAATAGTTTTTTGGACAGTGATTTTTTATGGTAATGAAAAAAAACTTGTTTTATAATTTTATTTATGAAACTTACTTTAACATTTTGATTAATAATATTTTGAAATAGGAACCATAGTTTAGAAGATGCATGTTATAACGTTCAATATTTAAATGTTTTAAATTGTTATGGCGTATAACTTTTTCCCAAAAAATAAGATATCTATACTAATGTTATAAAGCAGTTGAGTTTGTTTGATTGAACGGGCTAATCTCAGGAACTACTGGTTCGAATTT
>DWLI01002746.1:0-12727 GCA_018249915.1 Cecropterus dorantes dorantes
AATATTTATTTAATTCTGTGTATTTAGTATTTGTTGCTATAGCGACAACAGAAATACATGATTTGTGAAAATTTCAACTTACTGTCACGGTTTATACAGCCTTAACATGACTTTGTGACAAACGGTGGATGGACGGACGGACAGCGAAGTCTTAGTAATTTAGGGTTCTTTCAATCTTAGGGTTCCGTGTTTACCTTTTAGGAACACAAACAAAAATTATAAAATTTTTGTTCGTGTTCAATACACTTATATCTGTATCATTGGTGAAATAATACGATTATTTACGAAGATAGTCAATATTATCTAATATAATACTTGAAATTTCTTCCAATAGATTTATCTTGTGATGAATATGTTCACAGTAACAGTTACAAAAATAAAACATGTGGACATTGGATATTGTCAATTTTTTTATCCTGCTTCATTCTAACTCTAAGGCAACGAGCCTCATCAGTCAGCATTGAACGAATTGCAGAAAATTTCACTACATATTACAGTAAAAATTGTTAATTATAAGTATGAACTCTTGTTTTTAACGCTCAACACTAACTCTTGCAATGCCAAGTTTAAAACGCCTGCTCGACATATTTGCAAAACGCCTGCAAAACGTTTTTTGTACTCCTCAAACGACATTATCTTATTGATTGACGGTTGTTATATAAAACAGATTGACTTATGACGTATTAGTAATATTTCGTGAGTAACATTTTTCTTACCAAGTCCAGTCTCTTTCTATTATAAGTATATAGTTTAATATCGGAAAAGTCGTCTCTTTCTATTATAAATATATATAGTTTAATATCGGAAAAGTTGTCAAGCACCAAAATTGAAACAGAAGCCATTTTAATAAATATTTAACTATCAAAATAATTTGAGGTCTTAATTAGGTATAAATCTTATCGACTTCGCAATATCATCTACGTTACAAATGATGTTAGTAGGTAATTACTGAAATTAATTGTACAATGCTTTAAAGAGAATCATACTTGAGAACTTTTTTCAAAAAGGTAAAACTGGATATAGCGCACCTCTGTTTAACTGAATAAGGAACATAATTTATTAATTATTGTTAATTACATTAAACCCCATACGTATCATTATCACAGATAACGGGTAAACTGAAGCGTGAAGCACTTGCGCGCATAAATCGCGACATCATCTCTTGCGCATTCCACACCGCGCAAGATGAAGAAAGCGCAAATCTTAGCATACCGCTACGTGTCTCTACGCGTAATTTCTTTACTCTAGTGCGAGATTTTGACATGAAAAATGTATCTGTCAATTTATTATTTTTTCTTCACGGAATTTTTTTCATTTACTGGTTTAAGGATCTGTTACGTAATGAAGTTCCAAGCCGTATACTTGCAAATTCTCATTTGTCCTTGATTTTTTTTCATCAAGCTATCGCTAAGCGAATGTCTAAATATGTAATTTATAAAGACCTCATGTAACATTTAGCTGTAAATAAATTGAATTGACTCCTAATTTATAGTTAAAAAATTCTCTGATTTCTTATTTTAAATGGCCATTTTTCTCTAATCTACACAGGAGTAGCGTTGTTGACTAGGTTTAGACTTAACCCGAGGACAGACCAATGCCTAGCAGTTGGCAAAAAATTACGAGCCCTTCAATAAATGTAATTAGTGCTAGCTATATACATATGTATATTTCTTTCCGTGAATGTCGTAGTAGGCTCCTAAGTAAAAACAAGTCTAGGAGATGAGCTACATCATTTTCCTTCGTAACATCAGTAACATTAGGAGATGCCTATGTCCAGAAGAGGAACAAAAAAGCAATAAAATACATCTCCGCTTTAAACATTGAACGATTGTGGTGTATGAGTTAATGGAAAGAAAACCGAATCCAGATATAGACTTAACAAGATAGCTACAGAACTACAAGCAGCCATAGCTACTAGAGTTGTAATAATGTATTATTAGAGCTGTACGTTAAAACTATGTCGGTGGGCGATGTACACTATCTAAATTGCATGTGAAATGTGCGATTTCGTTTTAAATTAAAATATACTTTTACATTTATACTATTTAGTTCGTTTAATATAAAGAAAAAGTTTATAATGACGCACAGATGAAAAAATATAATGTGTTGCGCTCTTATAAACTTCATCTTTTATGCAAATCTGGATGCAAAGAAATAACTGTTACAGTATTAATTGTCTTTTTATCCGATTTTTTATTGTTTAATTGACTTCATAACTTATTTAAGAAATAGTCTAAATAAAAACGAAGGTCGCAGTATTAGAACAGTTGAAATATTTCGTAAATTATGATCACAACAAATAAATCACAATGTCAAACCACGATTGAGACATTAAATTATTTAATCGATACTTAAATACCGCCTTAAATAAAATCACTATGAACTTGCTCAGCAGGACAGATTATGGCCTAAAGCCCTAAATCCTTACTCTGAAGGGAAATAATGCCCAGCATTCGGAAAAGGGCTGATGATAATGTTGACTTATTAACTATTATTAATATAAACAAATTATAATGACATTTTCATGACCCAAATTAAAATTAAAAATTCACATTTCGCGAAATCCCCGATATGTCCCACCAATGGAAAATAGATTGATAATGGTGTTTCCTTATTAATTGTTATCAAAAAATAAATTATAATCACAACTTTTTTATGACCATTAAAAAAATCCAAATTTAAAAGTCACACCGCGCGCAATTCCCGAAATGTCACAGATTATACAATAAACAAAATAACAAATACAGATAACAAATCCGAGTTGGTTGACTCGCGCGTTGCACTCGGCGCGAGCGCACGGTGAGTGGCGTATCACTCGACTGGGGCGCTACTGCTACTAGTACTAGTATCGCACTGTCTGAGCGTGCTACTGGTTTTTCTTGGTGATAAGCGGAGCGGATAGCGGGTATACACTGAGTTGGATCGGTTTACAAGTTACAGTTAAGGCTTACAAAATTATATGTTTTGTTTAAAATATCAGTTCATAAATCGAAAAAAATATTGTATTTATTAGCAAAAGAGAATTGTCCGTATAAAAATATTATAAAACATAATTCAGTTTGTGAACAACTAAAAATATAGATAATATATATATTTTACGATGACAGATTATTATAGATATGTTCAAAGGACTTATGTCGTATATATGTCGTAATATGTCGCAATATGTCGTAAAATTGTGACGAAATTTGTCGTCACGACAACTGGGCTAAATAGGAGTTGAAAGATTGTTTTATATGCGCTTACAAAGTCGTCGTAAGAGCTAGTTACCAAATATTCTTCCGAGTGAACATTACTCGTCATGTAATTCCGCCACTAAGCCCACAGCCTAACGCTAAGAGCATCACTCACCCACTTACTAATAGTCATCCTCATTATGTACTGCATAATTATTTAAGTTTTTATTTTCTCCGTAGGAAATGCCCCGTGAATTCTCCGTTAGACACAGAGGAAGCGGTGTATAACAAATGCGTTACATTGTCGTATGTAAGAACGTTGAAATTGTCTAGACGTAGCGTCAGCGTCGTAGGTAGGCTCGAAGGCATAACGTTTAAGCGAGCCCCCCCTTAAAGATACTTAAAAATACGGTAAAATACACCTTGAAAAAGTTCCAGGAGTATTTTACCAACCAACTCTGCAAAAAACTATTTACTCTACTTATATAACAATGAATTGGAAAAAAGGTCCTCATAGAAGGATTGCATCATATATGACCATATATAAAATATAATTTAAGTATAAGCTATGTAAAGTTTTTAAGTTTATTTATGTAAAATAATTCATATTTATTTATCCACCCGACACAAATATCATCATATCCTGACGTACGCACGTTCTGTGTTCGACACCGGTAAAGCAGACTTCCAAATGAAGATCAAACTATATAGAGTACCCTAGTACAATAAGTGTAGAAAGCGTTATTTAACTTGTGAAATAACACATTAAAATTACCATTTTTTGGTCATAATTCCTGTCAGATTTGAGATGTTATTACACTCCAAGTATGGCTACCATACCACACTTCCGGACTTGTAATACAAGAGATCTGTTTATTCAGTTAGATAACTTACTTAAATCTAGACGAACATCCGAGTTAACTGTATTACATATAATATCAGGAGATTAAGAATACCGAACGCGGTCAGTTTTTGAATAAGTGACCGAGTTCTTACATGACTTTAAAACACGAGTGTTCATCTGCTAAAATAGTACCAAGATTATGTAAAAGCATTTAAAAAAAATGACACGGATTAGATACTAGCCTATATCTCTGATAGGTAATAGACCCAGTACTGTTCGATCTGGGAGTTACCACCGTCTCACGTATTTCTAATATGTGGATGTCGACTGATTTTAATACGAGGCGACCATCTGAGACCTCGGGAATGGCAAAAGATCTCTAATTTTTAGCAAGAGCATAACCAGTAGGTACAGTAGGTTAGCGTGAAACAATTTTTGCGTTTTGCTGGAAGGATATGATTGTTGGCTGACTTATATATAAGGCGGCCTCCCAGTAGTTGGGAGAGCAACGCATCTGTCATCGACTTCTGAAAGGGTCTATCTATACTAATATTAAAAAGCAGTAGAGTTTGTTTTATTGAACGGACTAATCTCAGGACCTACTGGTTCGAATTCAAAAAACCTTTGTGTTTAATAGTAAATTTATCGAGGAAGGCTATATAACATCTCGCTATATTTGTTTGTTTTTTATGTAATATCGGTTGAAACCGCGGAGCACAGGTAGTTGTATATAAAATTGTTTACAGACGTCAGTGTACAGGCGGCAGTAACCACTTAACATCTGACTGCATGCTCGTTTGCTACTTAAATCTGATAAAATTTAAGTAGCAAACGAGCTTTAGGTAGAACTTCTGTTCTAAGTGGAATAACTCACAGCCGGCTTTATGACCACTTACTTTCAGATATCGTGCATGCTCCAACAGATATCGAAAAATTAAACACTCCTATCCCCAAAGTGGCCAAAGTGCCCACCCACACAGGGTGTGGATAAAAGTTGATGCAAGTGCATCGATTCTTTAACTTTCTGCAAGCATAAACGAACAACAAAACTCATTCCAATGCTGTCATTAGCGTCCAACGCAGAACTATTACATGTGATTAATGATACTCAAATGGTAATGATAAATGAAGTGTTTCATTTCACAAAGGCGCGCTAGCTATCCTCTATGAACGAGCTTATAGGATTGAGAATTGATTGGTTAGGTGTCTTTATGAAGAAGGAATTTTACAATGATATAAATGATCACAATTGACAATGCAATTGCATTAGGAGAGTAGAGCGTTGACAATATAATGACATAAATCGAATTTGGATCACATATAATACGACAAAATTACAAAGCATTACTTGGAAGAATGTTCTATACACGTTTACGTATCTACGTTTTTAATTTTTTTTACACTCGTTTAAAGGTTTAAAATAAATCATTATGTTCATTACATTGTTTGTTATGTATTTCCTACCAATTTCATTAAACCCCAGAGGTTACTCGTCGCAAATGGCATTAGAAGTTAAGTTAAACGTGTTTCTCTACTACATTTACAATAAAGTGCAAATAAATCAATTGTACAATTTTCTTGGGCCTTTTGGAAGTCTTCAGTAACTGGTGTTACATTAATATTTGAACTTATGTCTCCTGAGCTTAATTTCTAAATCAAGCAATAATGCACCAATCAAAACTAATAATTAAATTGCAAGCGTACCGAATACAAAACACAGAAAAGCCTACCATACGTTTTATGTGGACTACTATTAATTAAATTTGACCATTTGTTTGAGAAGAAAGAGATTTCATCTCATTTACAAGCAACCAACGTTGATTACAGCACTGAGATCAAACAACAATAAAAGAAAACAAAAGAAATTAAGGTTACTAGCGCCAAAGTATTCGCAAAGTACCAGGGCATCAGATGTTAGCAAGATCCTGGTAGCGAAGTGTAAAGATGCGCAGATTGGGCCTGTACGATGTCGGATAAGCGCAATTAATTCGGTAACGCTTTCTCTGCGCCTGCGCATCCAACTGCTGTCGTATCGCGCTAATAAATAAACGCTAAAATGTTCATTGGGATTTCTGTTTTTTTTTGACAATTCGTTGAGGCGTTTTTGTTGCTTGCACTCAAAGGCCGGTTCCGCCAATTAGTATAATTAAGTTATAACAATTAGATTAAGTGGCAAGCTGTTATTATGTATGTATATGCTTACCACACATAATAGCTATCGCCTAGGGAGATTGCATATGAGCAGAACGATGACTTAAGTGGGCATTATTTTACGAATCATAATTAGTACATTAAACTAACGTCTTTCATTCCAAAAATTTTAAAAATATATTTTTTAAGTAATTTTAATCTAACATCATGAAATACCTGTTTTTTAGATTTCAGGATAACTGAGGCTTATTTTTATGCAATTTATCAACAATTTATAAACATCACTTAAATCTTATATTTATAAAAATTTAAAAACTTTTTTAAAACCTTTTATTTTAAACTTTTATCTTGGACACGACACAATAATTTTACAACGTGATAGCATTAGCGTTATAGCACGACATAGCATTTCTTGATTATTAATTACGTTTATGAGATACGGGCATTGATTTACGAGCAAATATTTTTCTATCATCACATGACAAATGCCTTTCCTAGATCTAGATCTAAGAGATCTTTATCAATAAAGACACACTAACACCCTCACCTAGAATTTTATTGTGTTTATGGGCAGTGTAGTTACCAATTACAGGAACAGTTAGGAGTCCAGAACTCCGTTAGTTATCGTGACTGAACAGTTAAAATGGAGGCGAGCAAACAAAAACATTCCTGCTATAATATGTTTCTTGTAGCGCACTTCATTTGATAACGCATGGTCGATTAGCGCAGCCGACTGTGACGAGATTATAAAGATAGTTACTTATTCAGTTTTGTTGATATAAATGTTTAAGATTTCTTACGAATTTGTAACAGCATTCTTTGTTTTTTCAACTTTATACGAAGTAGCCAAGTAGGCTTGCAGATGCTTTCTAATAATATGTTACGCAAAAAGATTTCATGAAAAACTTATTAATTTGTTTCAAATAGAAGCAATTCTTACGCTGCTGTGTTTTATACACATAAACTAGTAACATTTGGCCGTTTGGACTGTAGCGCGTGTCAAAGAAATGGACATACATGTACAAACAAACAATCATACATGCGCTAAAAAACCAAAAAATACAGTAACCTCTATCTGACGCAGTCAATTAAAAAGTATAAAGTATACTCACGACACATCAGGCGTGGTGTTGGTCAGCAACCGCACGCAGTCCAGGCAGCCCCGCGC
Source organism: Cecropterus dorantes dorantes (assembly GCA_018249915.1). Lineage (NCBI taxonomy): Eukaryota > Metazoa > Arthropoda > Insecta > Lepidoptera > Hesperiidae > Cecropterus > Cecropterus dorantes. The sequence goes on from DWLI01002746.1 coordinate 7,340, forward strand.
GGCAGCGTAGTGCAACGCCAGCGCGCCGTTGTTGGCGCGACCGCCCGCCGGCATCGTACGCCCGCACCACCAACCCTCGACCGCTAGCCGACCGCTCCTGTTACAAATGAATGATCTTAGAACTGTTGGATTAAATGAACTTCAAACACTTGGTTTTCACAAGGTCATTATAAAAGTTATCCTTAATATTAATCTTAATTCTTATAAAAGTAGTCAGCAACCTTCTTAGCGACCCCGCTTAGTGGTTACCTGAAGTAATGGTTCTAAAGTCGATCGGCCAGAAAATTAGTGAAAATAACACCACAAGGAGAAAGTAAAAAAAAAGTAGCATTTATATTATTAATTTCATTATTAATTATATATACGTTTCATTTGTAATGTAAGTTTATACATAGTTTATTTATATTTTTTATTTATATAAGTTTTAATGATCTCTTTAACAAAGTATCTTTGTTAATATTAAAATGTTTAAAACTAAAATATTGTCTTCAGCGTGATATTGAGTCTATTTAATTATATAATCTAGAGCATAAACATGTTTTTGTTATATAAATGTGTTACAATTTTTCTTATCGCCGTTTTATACTTAGTATTTTTATAAGAAAAAAAAGTTAATATTCGCTAGAAACAGACACTGTATTTTTTAAAATAATCTCTTATTATTGTAGTTAAACAAATTTTTTACAACACCTACAAGTATCATGTTTAATTAAAGCGTTTAATTAAAGCACTTTACAAAAGAAGGCATGTTATGGTTTTCCCAATAGAATTTCCATATGCACTGACCACATGTTTAGATTAATTATGTATTTGGACTCCGATTCAGCAATGAGTGATTTACATGTAATTACTTATTACTAGCGAAAGTTTCAGTGTAACATTCCATCAAACATAAATTGTATACACGACGTAAAAAAACAAATGGTATAAGTATCACGTTCTATTAATAATGCGACAAAACCACATAGATTATTTTCTTACCATCAAATCATAACTTATATCAACGGTTTCTTTGCAATTCTTCACAATTTCCTACAAAAAGTTATTTCAATATTAGTTCATAGATAAGACATCAACGCGCTTGCTACGCGTGCTTTCTACATAGTGCCATCTCCCGGGCGATGGCTACACTAAACTCACATTCACTTTTCTCGTGGAACGTTCGTAAGAATATGTAGTACAGCTACTCAATAACAGATGGCGCTATTGAACGTTCACTAACAATTGTGACACCGAAGTAAACTACATTCACATTGTTTCAATAAAAGAAGATTGTAAAATTCAAAATGTACAATTTTGTAGTAAAGTTATCATTATAAGTCATTAGCAACATTTAAATACATTTTTGTAGCTTTGCGTAGTCTTGCAAAATAACATTAAGGATTACATAAAAACAGTAAATTACGCATTAATAAAAAAAAATACGCATGACATTATCGAAGCTTTACCAATAAATTGGAATAATATATTGCAATTAAATCTGCTTTCTTTCTAATTTATAAGTATACTTTTTATGATTAAGATTTAAAAAAAAAAGACATTATTATTTCGCTAATCTGTCTTGTCACTCTAAAGCATTTTATTATTTCTTATTTATTGGTTAAGTAATTTGTTAACAAGAAAATATAAATGTAATGTGCTTACTATTAAGACACAAACACACACACATAGAACACTCATATGAAACACAGATAGTACACAAATAAGACCAAACCGTAGTGTTATGACCATTTACATTTATCATGCAATATGCGTCAAGACTAAGCATTTTCATAGAGCCTATAGCGGTTTCTCGAGGCTTTAAAACGATCCTTCACTTTTCCTTGTTCCACCGTTAGCCGATTAGCCCATTTATGTCCGAACCGGTCACAAATACGGGACCGCGGTCTCCAATTACTAGTCCCACCGACTGTGAGCGAATGACAAGCGTCAAATTATTTTCGCACTAGAGAAATGAGGATTTATTTGTGTACATCGCAAATTTAGCAAACGACTATGCAGGCCACTTTGTATTGTATCTACACTAATATTATAAAGCTGAAAAATTTTTGGTTTGGTTGAACGCGCTAATCTCAGTAACTGGTTTGAATTGATACTGGATACTGGTTGAAATTGATTTATTGAGGGAGACTATAGGTTATATAATATCACGATGTTGGTTTGTTTGTATTTTTGTTATGTAGAAGGCTAAAACCGCGGAGTACAGCTAGTTAAGGTATACATACCTTTAAACTCTTACCGTCCATTTTAAATAAAAATACTCTACACAATCATCCAGTACGAAAAATCAAAATTCATCATTCCGATGCCCTATTGAGGATTGAACCCCGAACCCACTGGGTATCATCGATATGGTGACCGCTTCGTCAAGCGCATCATCGGTTATAACTACGATCTAATTTCTTGTTAAGAGCTGAGTTAGAACATCAAAAACTTTTGTACGTTAATTGAGACACTATCATTGGAAACTACCTTTATCCCGGTTAAAATCTGAAGGCTTACTTTACACACACACTGTTGTACAAAAATCTTTTTGAACTAAATCGAAATTATAACGCCCCATAAAATAATAACTTTGATAAAAAAAAAACGTAGTAAATAAAATTTGACATAGCTACACCACAACTAGGGAATCTCGTATTAATATTAACTATGAATCTTACCATAAAATGGCAGCAACACAGATTTAAACTTTAATCTACCATTTTCCCGTTTCTCGTTCCACGGACGCAATGGGACTACATCCTAAAGCCTATATCATCGCTCGTTACAACGTAAATTACACTTTATGCCAGCATACTTAGGATTATTCCGACTTTAAGAGAGACCATATGCAACTGTAAATAAATTAAATAAATTCCTCTTTGCATAGCCAGGGATTCTCAAAGTGGTCGATGTCGACCTTTGAGAATCGAAAAATCGCCGTTTTTATAAGCATTTTGTATTAAAATAAGTAAGGATATCATTTTTAAATATACGTATATTTATTTTGGAAAAAAATGGCCTAGTGCGAGTCGGACACGCGCATAAAGACTTTCGTACCATTATTATATATAACAAACGAAAAAAAATGTTTGAATATGGGGGGCTCCCATACATGAAATGTGATTTTTTCGACCTTAAATATTTATTTTATTCTTTTTTTAATATTTATTGTTATAGTGGCAACAGCAACACATCAGACATGACATTTAAATAATCAAGGTGTCTTGGATCATAAAATACAGTCTGGTGACGGACAGATGGACGGACCTTCTCTGTCCGTCACCGTACCTGTACGTCACGTACTGTTTTACCCTTTTTGTACGGAACCCAAAATGGTTATATTTCCCAGAATAGTTTGAGAATCCCTGACACATACCATTCCGCATGTTACCAGCGTATGTAGGCGAGATACGAAATGACATAATGATATAATCTATTGAAACTTATTTTATCTAATCAATGTACGAGTTTATTAGACGCGTGTTACGTTTGTAATTGACGGAAATAGAACAGACAGATTAGCGTAATTGATTTTAAGAATAATAAATGTATCAAGATATTCTTGTAAATCTTGTTTAACGATTAATTTCTAATCCAATTATGTCTTATTATGTTTATACACTAAACATGCAGTCAACTTGATAATTAATGAGAACTAAAGAATTATAAAGCAGTGATAACATAGAATCCTAGGTAGTTATTGCGTAGGAATTATAATTTTTAATCACTTGTTTAAACAGTGAAGACAAACATCGTGAAATCCATGCAGGATTCCTCGCCATTCAGATCAGATCTATGCAAGTATGCACCTGAGAGTTCAAAAAACGGTCTGAAGGGTGTGTAAAGTCTAGAAATCCCAAATTAGCTATCGCAGTGGACTATGACCTTAACCCATCGCACTGAGAGAAGACGCTGTCCACCTCAACAGGTGTACTGTCCAACGACAGTAATGGGTTGATGACATCTATCATCATATGTAATCAATCCCCAGTTGGGTTGAAGTTTTACCTGATTTTGTTCAGATTCGTTATCACTTTTGATGACTGAGTTGAAAGTAGCGAGTAGCAAGTAGCGTTTTCATCAATGCTTCTGTATTACAGAGCGCATATCAAACAATTACTGTACCGTTTAACTAAGATTGCTATTAAACAATTACTGTACGGTTTAACTAAGATTGGGTACAAATACGTTGCTACCCCTAAGGAGTCAGTTGGAATGCCTTGTACAAGGTTGTCTTACTTTCCACACCGTTCACACCGGAATACAGCAATCCTTATTTTGTTTTTGAAATTGTGTCTTTGCTGTTGACCCTATTCACCGAGTTATGATGACAAAAAGACTAAGTACTGAAAGGAGATTATGATTTCTTTCTCTTTGGCTAGAGGGAGAGACGTTTACGATAATGGGCTCAAAATTTTTGGGAGGTCTACATTGTACATACCAAGGAAAGCCAGTGGCCATGCGCAAGAGACAATTTTGATATCAGTGCTAAACAGTGCTACAGAAAAAAATAGCAACGAACCTTCCGAGTTGATTGACGAAGGATTAAGTATCATAAAATAGACAACATTAAGATATAAAAAAAGTTACCAAGTAAAATTTTATATCATACTAGGTGTGCTTCGCGGTTTCACCCGCTACTAAATAAGAAAAAAAACAAACAAACATAGCGTGATATAGCCTATAGCCTACCTCTATATAGCCTATAGCCTACCTCAATAAATGGACTATTCAATACAAAAAGATTTTTTTAATTCGAACCAGCAGCTTCTGGTATTAACCAGACAAACTCTACTGCTTTATAATATTAGTACAGACTTGGTACAACAATCAAAGCCAACCACTATTACAAATTGTTGACTATTTGCAGCAATAAATCCACATTAGATAGACTTAATGACGTAAAGAGAAAAACGAACGAAATAAACATGTAGTCAGTAATCATTGCAACATCGATTACTTCATATCGAAACCTTACAACACCCATCGCACGGTATCATTTGATCTAAAACTAATATGCCTTTTCAATTTAATAGATTTCAAATCATTATAAAATTAGTACTTCAGTCGTGCTGAGCTAAAGGCTTATTTACACTAGGTAGTTTGCAAGTTTTGGCGAACAATTTTTTACCGAAAAGGTCTAACTTCAAGCGAAATTTCTAGTTAATTCAAGTAGAATGCAACTTACGATTAGTGACTACGATAAGCAATGTCAGCTTATCGAAAACGCTGTTGATTCCCGCCTTCAGTTAGGACACGAAATTGACAGAAATATGTTCGGTCTATGGTCACTTACTAAGGGCGCCCGAAAGGCTCGGAGAACTCAGACATCAAACAAAATTGAAGGTGATAAAGACCAATACCGTCAACCCATTATCGTGCCACTGCTGCACGGGTCTTCTC
>DWLI01002747.1:0-12726 GCA_018249915.1 Cecropterus dorantes dorantes
GTGACGGGGCGGTCACCATACCGTTCTGCCGCGCAGTAGATTCCGGGTTCGATTCCCGACCAGGCATACATCTGAATGATGAATTTAGATTTCTGTTCGGTCTGTGTGTTTGTGTATTCGTCTTTGTGTGTCCATGGCACCCGCGACACAGGGGAAAATCCTTATGCGGGGCTATGACTGTAGAAAGCGTTTACTTTGGGTTTAATAATATATATTTTTATATTGTTTATAAAGTAATTAATGTACCTAATTTCTTTTTTTACAGGAATCAAAAACCTAGCCATCTCATGTTTCTATCAAGAAAATGCATTTATGATTACTGTGTTAAGCTTATTTTAACTCTTTGGATGAATTATTTTAAACTATCATCCAGTCTTGTAAGATTACAATGATAGATAACTATCATGTTTTTAAAACTATAATTAGGGCCTTAATAAGAAGAATGTGTTGTCCTTATGTACATCTCACTGCTGCATGGATTTCTCCCTACAATTCTGAAAGTCCTGGAATGTACTCCACCCAGCCTTTTGAGTTCCATTGCTGGACAAAGGCTTATTGGGTGTTTTTGCCAAGAGTCACTGCGGCTGTCATGCGTGTTGGTGTAGGCAGTGGGTGTTGATGTTACACAGGAAGAGAGTGCTGCCCATCTCCTGGATTTTCCTATTTCATCACGCTGGTATATGGATGGTATATGGATGGAAATCAAATCATTAATCCCATATTTACTAGTATCACTGTTTTTTAAAGAAAATAATATATTCGGTACTTAAAAATTCATCAATTTTGTTAAGGCGGTTTTCCTGTCATGCATGTTTCCTCGCACGCGCGTCCTGCACGCATGCGTCTACTCGCTGCAGTCTGTTCGCGACTCGTGTATAAAACGATAGAATAAAAGTAGTAGTTTGACGACCCGCGTGGCAGAGCGGTCACCATAACGGTCTAACGCGCAGTGGGTTCCGGGTTCGATCCCCGACCAGACAGACATCTGAAAGATGAATTTAGATTTCTGTTTGTATATTCGTCTTTGTGTGTCCATGACACCCGCGACACAAAAGAAAATCCTAGTGCGGGGCTTTGAGTGTAGAAAGCGTGTTTTTTTTAAGTGTGTAAACATGCGTGTCGGTCTGTGTATTTTTGTCAATGGCGCGCAGACGGAATTCATGTACGTTTGAAATTGAAAAAAAATCGTATGCAATATAGTACTAGTGTAATACCCTTATAAGCGTAAATAGTTTTAAATAAAATTCATTATCAATTCGTCCTAAAGTACCTTATATATTTAAAATAAATGTATTTTAGAGTTTTTAATTAGTGCCGAATAATGTATTTTCCATTAATTATAATACTTTTTTTTTTAAGAAAGTTTAACTTCAATTATTTCATTTTAATAATTTAATTTCTTTTACTTTTAATACGTGAAATTAGCCTTTAAAACGTATGATAATGAAGTATGACATTTCTTTTAGTGCAAATGCCGAAGAAAAAATAAGTAAATTTTTAAGCGTGTAAACCTGTATGCAATATCCCTGTTTTTATTTATTTTATTATTTTTTTAATTGTTACCAAGTTTTATTTGATACGTTTGTATCTATAATTCTGTAATTTAAATTTTTCATTGTAAATTTTTATTTTTGTATTTTTGTACTGAATTAAAATTGAAATGTAGTAAAGTATTTATTTTATGAAATAATTATGTGTATTATTTTTATTATTTCTCACCCGAAAATATTTAATTATAGTTGATAGCTCTTCAATTGAACCGTGCCGTAATAAAATCCAAAAATAACAGGCGCTTCTAAGATCCACAGATGCGTTGCCACACCTGATTTCGGAACAATTGTTGACAACAAAGTATAAATTATAAAAGTAAAAATAAAAAATAGAATTTTAATGATCACGTCTCCGAAACTGAATCATCGTAAATCTTTTTGTATCACAAACCTTAATTAAAATTATCTAATGGTGTTGCCGTCTGCCACCCAGTCATATCTGTAATCAAGTCCCGATAAGAAAGTGAATCCACAGATATGCGCTCATTTTACGGCAGCCGACAACAGTTGCATAGCAAGTCCTTGGACTAAGTGAAACGTCTTTAATAAAGATCTTGACCACACCCTTAAAACCAGAACACAGCGCTGAACACTGTTATAATGTTAAAAATACAAAAATTAGGCATTAGGTAATAGAAATTACTGTGTTGGTAGTAACTAAAAATGGCGAGTAACGGCTGGAATGAGATGGCTAAAAACCGATAGGAGTGGCACAAGTTAGGGCATATTTCAAGTGCGAACTTTAAAGGTCTCATGGGAGAAACTACGGAATCGAGCCATTAGAGTACACGCTCGCGTGTATATTGAGAAACAATAAGATCAGCGCTTCATTGCCACGGGCGATGTGTTACACGCGTGACACGACACGCGACGGGCGGCGGACGGACGCGGCAGACTTGATATACCACTTTTGCTAAATAACAAATTGCAATTTTATCTACGTGCTCTACCCAAACAATTGTACACAAATGAGTGCATTTAACTACTATTACACCAGCGTCCCTGCATAATGTGGGTGCAAGTAACGGACGCATGTTTCAGGTGTCCGAAGCAGACACCCGCTCCGTGTACGTATGCATGTTTTAGTAAGTGTACGCTCTAAATTCTACTACCAATTTCAAACCAGAAAAGAATAAAGGTGAATAAGACATAATATTTGACGACCCGCGTGGCGGAGCGGTCACCATACCCGGCCAGACAGACATCTGAATGATGAATTTAGAATTCTGTTCTGGAATTGGGTGTTTGTGTATTCGTCTTTGTGTGTCCATGGTACCCGCGACACGGGAGACAATCCTAGTGCGGGGCTTTGAGTGTAGAAAGCATGTTTTTTTTTATAAATGTATTATGGACACAGGTATACCTGCAAGAGTCGTACGTATATTTAATGTAAAATAATCTGTAAACAGAAAATAATTGTAAAATAAAATTTAATCTCTTAAAATCACAAACACATTCAAATGTAAATAAATCAAAAGATGATATGTAGAAAACTAAGCTATCGGTTGATGGACATCATCACAAAATTACGTTTGCTGATCCTTCTGCGACCGGCGACAATGCCCTCATAACTGCTTATATCATTTTCCTTTTCAACATCAAACTTTGGCAGCTTTGCCACTATCCTTTCGCCTTCATCTGAAACTATTTTCTCCGCGTAGATTTCTAGAACGGCTTTCTTAGTTTCGTTTAATTGTAGAATATCAGCGGCGTGTAAACTATCTGTGTGTTTTGATAATTTGTTACAATAACACTTACTGATGGAGTTTGCAATTAGATTAGAATTTACGACAAGTATTTCGTCTTCAGATAAACCTGTTAATGTGTCTCTGTTAAATCTCTTCATACCGGATTTCATTGCGTTCAAATCAGGCAAAAATGGTTTACGTTTACCTTTTGCTTCGTGGTTAATGTCAATGCTTTTCTGTACTGTAACGGAAGCGTTAGTAATTACGATAGAACGAGTTTTGCTTCGCAGAAGGTTAGCGCTGTTAATTTTATGTGATACATGGTTAGAGTTTTGTGTTTCTACATCTATTGATGGTTTCAAGTTTGAAAAGTAATCTTCGTTTTCTAAATTGCAATGTATTTCTTCGTCTCTTTGTTCTGTTTTACGACAACAACACCCACCTGTCCCGTTTTGTGTCAAGTTCAATTTCGTCGCTAGCGCACTACACATACATCGTCTTTTGTCATTTTGGATTGACTCATCAGTATTATTGTCACTGCACTCGCTGTTATTTTTACTTGGGTTTAACTTTTTATGTATATTTTCATTATAATCAGATAAATCACTATCTTGGTAAAAATTATTCATGCTATCCGTATCTCTGAAAAATCTAGTATTCAATGTATCGTAAGTTATTTCTTTTGCTAATTCATTGCTGGCCACTGTCATCTCTTCATTCACACTACTGTCCGATGTTAGTATGGCTTTTATGATTTCTTTTATCTTCTTTTTATTCTCGGGCTTTTTGATCACACTAGATCTTTGGAATAGTCTTTTGAGCATATTTTTCTTCTGTGTTTTATTTTTTAAATGTAGTTTTTTGTGCAGAATACTTTCAGTGCTTGTTTCAGTGATATCGATACGTCTGTCCCTTTCTTTTGATGAGTATTGATCCGATTTATAATCATCAAAATGATCGGTGTCTTCGTGAGAATTTACAGGGGAATTTGTGCCGTCATTAGCAAAACTGTTTTTAGCACTAACATTAGAGTTTACCTCATCATTATCACACTTCATCAAGTTTATTGTTTGTTCTGTAAAAGTCTCAGTCACACTTTGAGAGGACGTTTTTAATTTGTTTGTGACTTCTCCGAGATTATTACTTGCTGCGCAACCGCTGGGCTTATTTTCCACTTTGCGTTCCTCAATAGATTTGGTTAGGTCTACAGTGTTTCTGTGAAATGATGACGCATCTATAGTATCACTGTAACCAGTGGAAACTGTTTGGAACTTCTCAGATATCCTATTCGAGAAATTATCATTGTGTTTATTAAGCATAGCTAAGGTTTCTGTTTCATTATTTTTATCGGGATCTGTATTATAATTTTTTATTACTATTTTAATGTTTACGTCTTTTTTATTGTTAGCTACAGGAGCATGGTCAGTCCGATCTTGAACGACGTATATGTCTTTTTGCGATTCATTTCTTTGTTCTACTGGATCATGCTTAATCTCTGTATCACCAGCATTTTTGATATTGAACTCTGTACCTCTATCCCCTTTTTTAAGTTTTAATGTAAAATTAATTTCAATCAAATTGTCTATGCTGCCGCTATCGCTTTTAGTTTCGTGTATTTCATTTTGATTATTCTGAACAATGGCATCGTTTACAGCATTTGGAGTAGAAACTCTTCGTATCACAGGATCTTTGAACATATCTTGAAGTAAAACGCATTTATTACCTTCACCTGATTGTTTGTAGTCAATCCTTTCGTAAAGGGTCTGACCGTCTTCGTCTTGAACCTTTATATTCAGACCTTCCCTAATTTCTTGTGTACTTGGTGTTTCTTTCTTCATGCGAATAGTTATTCTATCTTGAGAATTTAACCGAATAACGCCGGGTTCGTCACTCTCGCAACTTGAACAAACCCCAGAATTAGTTTTCTTTGCAGGTAATTTCTTGAGATGCAGTCCTGACATCTTTTTATAATCTGAACAATCAGATGGAAAGCTTTGTGGGGCATGATAGGCTGTAGGCGGCGGAGCTGGTGGTGGAGTCATTGGCCTATTTATGCATTCAGGCACACAGTCTTTGGTTCTGCTTGCATTTTTGAGACGAGTTTGAGAATTTTTTGGACTGGGTTTATTTTTAAGACTAATCCATGAATCGTGGGACAGGGTTCTAGACAATCGGCGCCATAGGTTTTCTTTGCTCGTTTGCTTAGTGCGAGGGGAACTGAAAATATCGCGGCATGGGGATGTACATTTGACTGGTTTTGGTGGCTTCACACAGATAGGAGGTGAGTCACAAGGCCTCGGAATTATAATTCTTTCACACGGCGGTAAATTTTCAGGGTGCATCTGATCCTGAAAGATTTGGTCACAGGGTGGTGCATCCTTCTTGGTACACGCTGGTTTCTTCTCCTGTTCACAGGATTCCTTACATGGCGGTGGGGGAATCTCGCATACTGGCTTCGGCTTCACCTCAGCGCGTTTAGGAGATTGTTTCCCTTTCTGACTACATCCAGAACCTTTAAACGATAAGATACCTTCTATTGATTTGTCAGAAAGTTGGGCATTTAATCGGCTCATAGCTTCGCATCCTGGCAGTGAGACATGCTTCTTAAATCCTTTCTGCGTTTTGTGCGAGTCAGGATATTTCCAGCAAGGTTTGGTTTTTGGGCAATTTGTTAAAGATCTTTGAACTCTCGTTGCACTCGCATTAAGACCGTCAGCGCTCTTCCATTTTGATCTTTGATTAGTGTAAGCGTAAAGCTGTCTCTTTTTTAAAACTTCGACGGAATCTTTTGGAAAAACCCGTTTTTCGGCGTTCAACGCTTCAGAGGATTTCTTTTTGAATTTTCTAAAAAGTTTGCATTTGAGTGAATCGTCTGGCTTCCTCTCATCTTCGAGAACGATGCAGTGACTACAAGAGGAGGTTTCGCACGAGGACAGTACTATAGTCGATCCCTGGAAATCGTCATACATATTGGGACAAGATTTGGTTCCATCGCCTTGACTCAAAGTTGCCTCAGAATGTTCTGATGAATGGAGTCCGGAATCGCTTATTTGCCACGAGAACGTATCAATGCCCGTAGGCATCCAATTTCGACAGTAATCTTGAAGGTAGCTCTCTGCTAGTTCACATTTCTTCACACTCAAATTTTCTTCTGAATCATCGGTGAGATCATCTTCGAGTTTTAAACTGTGAAACAAGCAAAATTATTTCTAAAAATTTTTTTTGTGACAACGAGCTTTTTGTAAATCTATTAACTTATATCTTTTTATTATTAAGAAATAGGAAACGAACATGGACATTTGTCATCAACTCCAAATAAGATCAGAATCTAGAATAATTCCATTATTCGCAGATCTTTTGTTATTTTTGAGGAATAAGTTGGAACGCTTCGGATGTCTCTCTTACTATATTTTTCAACCCAAAAAGCCTAACCTAACCTTGACCCTAAGACTGCTAGTGAAATAGTTGTGGCGATGCTTCCGAGTTGAACCACATAGTTTATTGTGTTTGTGAATAAATATCTGGGCGTGTTTCAAAACATTATATCATAAACAAGCTTTTTCAGAGTTGATCAACTAAACTATTTCCAATTATGTAGTAGTATTTTAAGAGTTTTTGAGAATCATATATCTATTACAATTAAGGTCATTGTCGTAGCCAGGTACGGGCAAGGGGGGCAGCTGCCCCCACCCTAGCAGAGCGATGAAGTGAAAAAAAAATTCGCCTCTGTAAGCATTGTTACTAAAAACTATAAGTGAAACGAATAAAAGAACTATATGCAGAATATAAAGCTTTTCTTCTATGCTGCGACGAACTTTGTAATTTTAAAAGTGAGACCAGCCCGATTATTTGCACCAACGTTCTTGATCTGCCACTCTCTGTCGAGAACCCTGACTACGCCCATGATTAAGGTTAGTCATAATACTAACTAATATAGAAAAAAATAGTATAATATCACTTACATTGGGTTTCGAACATCCCTTATATCTCTCTGGGTGATAATTCCGACTCCGATGACGTCACAACGCTTCGGAATAAACACGTTACTGCCTTGGATCGCCACGTCTCTCAGTAAGAGAGGATTTTTTAAAATAGCATCAGAAATCTTACATTCTTTATCTACCTTGTCTCCGGTATTCTGTACACTTACAGTAACTTTGGTGCTATTTACAACATTATCACCAGTAGCCATATGGCGGTTCTCTTTAATCTTCTTCAAGTCAGATGTATCGTATTCCACGATCTTATATATTTTCTCATCACTCGATTGTATCCGAGTCTCGTTGCTACTCGATTTTGAAAAGTAACCTTCAGGTATATTTATTATGATGTATTCCGAGCTCCTGCTATTTGGTTTAGCGTGTAACACTAGTTCTATTTTCTGTGAGAAGCCTTTAGAAGCGTCCACAAACCATTTTTGACTTGATATTTTGATTGGCACGTTCTTTGGATATTTGTCTCTGTTATAACAATCTCGAGTTTCGACTTTATATGTCTCATCCCTTATCATTTTAGGTATCATCCACGCTTCTATGTCTTGTTGCACAAAATGTACGCGTTGTTTTGTGAACGAGCGATAGTTTGACGATTCGGCTGTTGTGATTTCGCTTCGAGACCTGAAACCGATTCCAGTATACTTGTACACACTATCCATAAGCTCTAGCACTGTGCTACTACTTGTGGCGTACATATTATTATTCCATCTAATGTGCACACTGTTTCGAGAATCTCCCGCGGTTGTTATGAATCTCTCGAGCCAAGCTTTGCGTAATACGTCATACTCTTCTGCGTGTTTTTCTGGTTTCTTAATAGGTTCCTTTACTGGCTCGGTGGGGCCACCTACTTTTATCACCAGACCGTCTTTCACTTCACACCTACCAGCTGTAACGCCTTTTTTAGGCTTATAAGGTTTGTTTTCTTTATTTTTGTCTTTCTTTCCGAAAAAGAAGAACTTCTTCCCCGGTTTCTTCTTCGTTACCGCAGTTGGTGGCGGAAATTCCAGTTTCAATTCCTTCTCAGGACTGGCTGATACCATATTAGAAATAGTTGGTGAAGTTTTACAAACGTCTTCATCCAAGTTAAATTTCTTTCCCCACAATTTAAACATGCCTTGGACACTTTCGAATTTACTGTCAATTGTATCGGTGGGCCATTGAACGTTGGCCTTTTTGGCTTTTGGGCTTTTTCTATACGAGACTTTTGGATGAGCCTTATAATCGTGTGTTGTTGATGGAAATGGGCTGTACACTTTCGTATTTGAATACGATCGTCCTTCTAAAGATGGCGGATCGGACGCTATAGACACGTCCTTACGACTACGCATGCTCGCATGACTTGAGGGCTTATTGATTATAGCACTTTCTTTCTTCGAATCCTTTTTAACCAAACCACGTCTCAAAGCTTCAAACCTACGTCTTAAAAGCGACGCACTTTTGAAATCCGATACAGGTTTATCCAAGCTCGGCTTGTCTTTGGACTTACTGGTGAACATTTTTCTATATTCTCTTTCCAGTTTATTTTCCATTGGGTCAACTGACATTTTACTTTGCTTTTCATAACTAGGATTTTCTAAATTATGAACGTGTTGTACAAATGAATCAGACGAAAAATCTTTACAATTTTCATTATTGTTGTTTGCTACCGAAGTTTTTGCTTTGTCGTTAACTGTTGGTACGTTTGTAGGTATGACATCTGTTTGTACGGTATTTTTAGAAGTCCGATTAACGTCGGTTTGTACGGTATTTTTAGAAGTCCGATTAACGTCGGTTTGCACGTTATTTTTAGAAGTCGGATTAGGTTTTACTTTACTACTATTAGACCGGTCTTTCGGTGGTTCTTTGGAGTCTAAATCGTTCGTAGCCACTTGTGTTGGAATAGTAATTTGTTTCTGTATATTATAACTGCCTACATTTTTACTCTGTTCTTTTATAACCTCATTTTTAGGGCTCGTTGTACCCGATTTCTTTTGTATCATTGGTGATAGCTGCTTGCTTATAAGGCATATGTTATCATTTTCTATAACCCCTCCCACACATTTTGACGATGTTCTTTTATTTTCATAATAGCCATCTCCCCAGTGTTGTTTGACTTTTCCTTAAATTGAAATAAGATATTATAAATAAGTATGTAGCATGAAATATATAAATATAAATAAGTATGTAAAATGAAATAACATGTATAAAATTACTATGAAAATTATTTTATAATAGCCAGCTTTATTGAAGATGGGGATAACAGACTAAAAAACAAAAAGTTTTACCTAACGATGTATAAATATTACTCTAAAGTTCATTTTTATTATGTGCTGTGCAGAAGATACATTGCTGTGGTCGTATGTCATCTTACTTTAAGTATAAGAATAAAACCTTAAAGAGACAGTGGCATACGACCAATACGATAATTTGTATTCTTAGAAATAAAGACCAGAAGTGATTTAAAAAAAAAACAAATTACTACTACCCTAAAAATATGAATCAGGTCATCAGATATGATAAATAAGGCAATATGTTATTGATTAAGAAAATAATAGCAATTACAGCCAAATGATAATAGTGTGGGCTAGGACGGTCTGTTGAAACAGACAAAGGTCCTTGCATCGAGACGCATACAGATCAAATGCGTAATGAATGTGTTCTCAGACGCTTTTTATAGAAAAGCAGGTAGATGGGGCGATCATTCGATATCGTCCAACACACGTGCGTACTTGTGACGTCATCTATTTTTAATGATAGGTGTTGCTAACAGTATATTAACTGAGCCACGCTCATAAGTTACTTACGATTTATGAAGGACGTCAAATCCGCGCTGCCCACTCCTCTGTCTACTGTTTCTGGTAAGTAGATCTTCCTAATTCTCTTCCTAGGCAAAGCTTTAATGCTACCGACGCCTATATCAGTTAAGTTACGCCAATCGGAGTACCTATAGACTTGTTTGGGAAAAGAAAAGTATCTCGGTTCTACAGGCGCCAGCTTTTTACAAGTGCATATACAATCCTTTCGAATATTACATTGGCAACTAACATTTCGAGTTATGTAACTCGATTGAATGTAATCTCGTTGAATTTTCACAATTCTGCTAGAATATAAATCGTAAGTTCCATTGTAATTGCTTCTAATATCTCGTGCCTTCACATTTACGACTCTAGATCCTTTCATTTCTTCTTGTATATCATTATTCTTTCAGTGTTGTATTTCTTTTTCATTTGCTTTTGATCCCTTGTTGAATAACATAATGTAACTTAATTTAAATTTAAATATTTAAATTATGTATTCGTTTTCACTAAGAGTTTTATGAGGCGATTTTTTAATATATTTATTACTTATTTTAATCAATAAAAATATAATATGAACACTAACAATTTGTTAATTGTATGGACTGTACTGAATTTTACTACAATTTTTAAGTGATTAAGCCTTTTCGAATTCTTGAATAAAATTAATTCTTATTTTCTTGCACTGTATCCTTTGATTTAACTATCACCATTGAAATTTAGATACTCAGATCATCATAAAGAGATTCACTTGAAAATTTTCAGAATTATTTACTATTTTTTACAATCTTGAGTGACATTTTCTGATATATTTTTTATTTTTGTCAGATCTTAAGCCAGATTTTTTAATTCTTCTACGACATTATATTTTAAAT
This sequence comes from Cecropterus dorantes dorantes, assembly GCA_018249915.1. NCBI lineage: Eukaryota > Metazoa > Arthropoda > Insecta > Lepidoptera > Hesperiidae > Cecropterus > Cecropterus dorantes. The sequence goes on from DWLI01002747.1 coordinate 10,883, forward strand.
GTATTAAGATATGACAATGTCTATATGTTTACATGACTTGTGGTTAGAATTATGTCATTATTTTGAATATCTTTATTTGATTATTGTACAGAGTTATATTTTATAAATAACTATGAATTTATGTTTTTACCTTGAAGCTGTGTGTTTGTGATGGTTAATAATTTAAAGATTTTACAACATTTTGTGTCCATTTCTATCGTAAGTGTTGGTACCGCTGTAATCTAGATTTTAATCAAAAATTGTTGTAACAATATTTTCTGTATAATACCCATTTTGATTGGATCCAATCATACTGAGAACAGTGGCCTATTACGTCTGTTTGAGACCTCCATTATATTGTTTTAATTTACAATAATATAACAATAATTAAGTTTTTTATTCCAAATATAGAAAATCTAATTTAGAGATTATTTTTGTATTTACCATCTAACACAATAGAGACTTATATCATTTTTTTTTGGCAGTTTTGACTGTGCACTAGTGTATTTTTAGTGAGAGGAGATCTGGGTCTAATTGTAGGACGGTAATGATAATTGATTATATCTTAATATTTACAGAAAAATATATAAAAGTTAAATGAAATCGAATGAAAAAATCTACAACCTTTGTATTGATATCGTTACGTATAAAACCGAACACAAATATAAAATGAATGCCATTTCAAACAAGAAAAATGATATGCAAAACAAATTCATATGTTCAATTTGTTTGAATCAAAAATGCATTAATGATACTAAAGAAGTGGAATTTGATAAACGAAAATCAAAATCGTGTCCTATATGCCAACACAGTTACAATTCTTCTATAGACGGAGAGAGTACAAAAGAGACAGAACTATCTAAAACCAACATCATTGATGATAGCAAAGTTACGAGAAACGTGCAAACATCGCAGATTGATGTAAATCAAGGTTTATCCTTACTTACCGAAGTCTTGAACGCTTTCCAAACCAAAAAACAAACATGTAATCATAAAGAGAGTCGCAAGACTCTGATTTTCAAAGATATCGGAGTATCCACCGAAGATAGCAAATTTGATGTTAACACAAAACCGAAATTAACAATGAGCAAGGTATTTCAGTATTCAATCGATGATAAAAGAGGCAATGAAAATAATTTCATAATAGTGAGCTCAAGTCAACCGGAGACGATATTTGTACGTAAATCACTTGATATTATTAAACACAAGTCATCATCAATACCTCAAATGAAATTGGAAGAACTCAAAAACTCTTTAAAAGAGAAAACAAAATCAAAAGATGCAATCGAAGAAGCTAATAGAATATTTGCAACCGTAAAAAGGGTTGAAGAAAGTTGTGATAACAGGCCATTGATAAGAAGCGGTCCGAGAGTGTTGCCAGTTGTTAAAACAGCTAATTTTGGAAATGGAACAGTTGGACCGGATCTAAAAGATAAATCAAATGAGTGTTGCCATGATAATAACTACCATATGTCAAGCGGTGACTCGCCTGAGAAACATAAGTGTTGCCAATGTTACAAATGTGGAGACGATTGCGACAATTGTGCTTTTATCTTGTGTTGCCATTGTAAACAATATAAATACCAAGCGAGGGACGTTACTTGTAAACGATGTTGCACAAAGCAATAAATAGAATGTTAAAAATGATATAGTGGATTTAATAAAAATAAATTAATTAATGTTTTTTATTTCTGATTTCACAGTGTTATATTCTTATTAGATACTAGCTAAAGCACTCGTGCTTCGCTACGGGACATAAAAATAGTCGCCATCTTTAAATTCCCATTCCCATTTTTTCCCGTATTAAATAAAGCCTATGTTCATCAGGGATAATGTAGGATTCTATTAGTCCAGTAGTTATGGAG
>DWLI01002748.1:0-12726 GCA_018249915.1 Cecropterus dorantes dorantes
TCCGAATATGTATATAACTCAATATCGCCCAAAATGTCGCTTAAACCAAATAGCCTTTCACCCCTCGATATTATGTTGGAGCTTTATTTGGCCTGTTTTATATTTTTCTCTGCATGGGTTTACGATGTAAATCAATAGAATATAATCCAAGAAATCCTTAAATTACACGAAACGATAGTTGACAAGAAAATAAGATATCTGACTAAAGTGTCTTTTTGAGAGAACTTTATAAGTATATTGCCAATTTATAAATAGCATATGTTATCAGCTCAGAACCTATAGTAATATAATATTTCGCAATACAACTTAATATGCCAGTAATCCTAAATGCACATAGTGTGTTGCTCTTTGCGTCGCATAAGCTATAAATATATTAACAAAAGCCGGTAATTTATAAAATATTACCTTTAATCTGAAGCTACACTATTATATATGTAATTTTTATTTATTCATTTATCATTATTCAACCATCTTTAATTTTTTTTAATCATCTAAGTTCCAATATAATACAGTGTGTTTAAATGGCATAACCGATTCTATACATTATAAGACCTATTTATTATTATGGAAAGTGTTAATTGTCAATAACAGTTCCAATTTACACCATATTCTTAATATTGATGAAAATGAATCCAAAAAAAATCACTTGTTGGATTAATCTTCATTTAAGTAAAGATAAAGAATGTCTTGCTAAAAGACATGAATCTAGTGCAAGACATAGTGTGAAGAAACTAAGGTATGACAAATGCCAATGTCAAATATTTAGAGTTCCGTACAAAAATAAGAATGCATAATCCAAGTCGAGTATACGTAAGAAAACAGAGACAAGTTGAATTGTTACAAGCGATCACTGATCAGTATAGTATTGCAAGTGGTAAAGTCAAATTAATACGAACAAATCAAGAATCGTATTCTTACCACTAATTTATTTACATTTTTACATTCGGGAAGCTTCGTCATATCTTTTCGTCGCCTATTCCGAGAACCTTAAAGACCATGGTCTTCGATCAGTGTGTCCTACCTGTCCTGATCTACGGAGCCCAGACTTGGACACTAGCGGTGGGACTGGTCCATAAGCTTAAAGTCGCTCAGCGAGCAATGAAGAGCTATGTTTGGTGTGTCCCTCAAGGATAAAACTCGCAACTAAGAAATTCGTATGAGGACCAATTTAACCAACATAGTCATATCTGCCGTACAACCGACAATCATTGAAGTAAGCAGTTATTAGAGTGGAGACCGCATCTGGGTAAACGTAGCGTGAGTCGCCCTCCTACTCGGTGGCGCGACGACCTACGCCGGGCGATGAAAAATAACTGGATGAGGAGAGCCGCAGATCGGCCCAATGGCGCGCCTTGGGAGATGCCTATGTTTAGCAGTGGACTGAGACGCTGATGATGATGATAAAACATATAATCTCAATTCATTTTTTAAATGTTTTGCTAAGCGATTTAGTACACCTATCAAATAGAAAAATATTTTATTTTATATTTTATATGGGATGATTAGATATAACATCTAATATAATCAAGTATGACAATCAATCATCAAGGAAGCGAAGCTACACATACTATTATCATTTCCACTTATCTCTGTGTTATATGGGTGTAGTTATATTAAGCATTTACAAAAAATAAAATAAAAACTACGAGCCGGATTTACTTTTTTTTCGAATTAATGAAACATTCCTTTTTTTTAACTTTTACATAGAACATGTGATATGATAGTACGGAACCCTCCTATGTGCGAATTACGAAAGACTTGACACTTGTTGTTAGCCGGTTTTTTGTGATAAATTGATAATGTGTGATCTCTGAATACCTATCTGAAATAGTTAATATTATTGAAACGGCTGATTCAATACTCAACAGTATTACGAAATACGATTTGATAATAGGTTACGTTATAAAAAGTGTAACTTAAAAAACAGTTTTTTAATCTCACGTAATCATTCCTCTTCCTGGTTACCTCATTATTCAATTATTCGTATTTAGTATTTTATAAGTACATGATTCTCATGTAATCGCGTCGTCTGTGGTCACTAAGGAATTCACACGTACTTACGCATTCTTGCGTTTTTTATCGCCACTAAAAATAAATCTAAACTTATTGAAGTGCTAGAAAACTATACAATGGCGTATATAGTAGATATGAGGTCCGACACGGTTACGAAGCCCACAAAAGCTATGAAGCACGCGATGGTGAACTCGGCGCTGGGTGACGACGTCTTCGGCGAGGACCCCACGGTCAACGTGCTGGAGAGCAAGGTGGCCACGCTGCTGGGCAAGCAGGCTGCCCTGTTCGTACCAAGTGGCACGATGGCCAATCTTATCGCTAGTAAGTAGTGGTGAAGTTTGTTGAACTGGCTAAAGTTTGACTGCCTTACCAATTTCTGACTATGATAGTAGTAATACCTGCAATTTAAGAAAGCAGAACTTGTTACATGTCTACTACCTAACAAATTCTGCCTATAGATATGAATAGATGACTGCTATGTCTATTTCTAGTTTACAGCTGTTTTTGTATTTTAAGTAAAGTTTGCTATCGGAACACATTTATATAAAGGAGCCGTCTTAACTCTCGACAGCAGTAATGCATTTGTAACAAAACCCCTGTTCTATATGAAGTCTGTTACAGAAAAATGAGTACTTTCAAGTTTTTAACTCAATTTTTTTTTTAATTTGTGTGCACTTCTTTTTATTTGTACTATATATATAGAAAATATTGATATATTTATACAAATGCTAGGTTTATATGAACTCAATTATGCCTTATGAGTAGTCAGCACTCCTGGATTATAGGTAAAATACTATACTTCTATAATTTATTTATTACTATTTCCAGTAATGGTGCATTGCAGCAAAAGAGGATCAGAAGCAATTGTTGGCAGGGAAAGTCATATATTTGAATATGAACAAGGTAAATTTAATATGTAACAATAAATTTAATAATCATGAACTAGCCTGAACAAACAATAATAAAATATAGCTTACTAATTACAAAAAAGCATTACTAAATGCCCAAATAACACAGCTAGTTATTCATAAATTGATATGTATGTCGGAATTAAGGCTATAGAATGTCAGTATTACATACTTAAAATTTAATTTAATTTTTATGCTAGGTGGTGCTGCACACTTGGGTGGTGTACTGCTTCACCCAATGAAGAACAACCCAGATGGTACATTTGATTTGGCAGAGGTAGAGTCACTGATTCGCGGTTCAGATATCCACGAGCCCATTACATCTCTAGTCTGCATTGAAAACACCCACAACAAGTGTGGAGGGAAGGTGAGGCTTAATCAGTCTCCTGTCATCTCATATTTATTTTTAACATGAGAAATTATTCAAAAGATTGCCAAGGACCATGCTTGGTTTTTCAATTTCAATGTTACAACAAAATATATTCTAAGTAATGAACTGTCAACTGTAAAATATATTGTTTATAGTCGCATTACACTCTAGTTAACATTCGTTTTTAAAGATTTACCCATATTCTGCTGCTAACTGTCCCTGGACATTGTGATTAGAGGCAGCCAACAATAAAACAAGACCTTTAAATGATTTATCTGATAACTGTCACAAAAATTTCATCAAGTAATATTATTAACACTAACAATTTGTATGTGCCTTTGTATACCTATACAAAAAAGGCTTAAAAAAAAAATTAAATTGTATAAAAATATTACTGTTATTTTCGAATCATATACATACATATCATTTAATTAATTTAAATTACAAAGGTTGAAATATAAACCATTTCCATATGTTCCTACTTAATTATGTTATTTCCAAGGTCCTGCCCCTCAAGTGGCTGGACGAGTGCGCAGCGCTGTGCAAGCGTCACAACATCCCGCTGCACGTGGACGGCGCGCGGCTGCTCAACGCCAGCGCGTACCTGGACGTGGCCCCCGAGCGCCTGGTCCGCGACTGCGACTCCGTTTACATCTGCTTCAGCAAGGGTCTGTGTGCGCCCGTCGGCTCTGCTTTGGCGGGATCCTACCATTTTATAGAGCAGTGAGTGTTATCATATCAACTTTAGTTGTTTAAATTAAATTTTTGTAGAACTTTATTATGTTCGTTTTGAAGTATAAACTCTCGATCAAATTAAGGTCCAACTTCATATTTCTGGTTGGTTAATAATGCATTTACTACATTCATTTTAAACTATTTGACCAAATAGTTTAAATGACTTGTTAATGGCTATAAAATGCAATATTAATTTTATTATTAATTAGTATATAATGCGATTTCAAACAGACAAAGACCTTACTATTGAAATCCCAAAAACAATATAGAAATTTCTATTGTTCGTTTCAGGCCCTAATATTTTTTTACGAATATATGCGATGTATATATTTCGGTAGAAGAGTCAACAATCTTAATGCTCAGAAGTAGCAACATATCTGGTCGACTTCAGATCGACCCCCTGTTCCATATGAAGTTGCTTATAGATGACAGTCCATGGGCGGCAGTAACCACTTACCATCTGGTGGACAGCATGCTCGCTTGCTACTTTAATCTAATACAAAAAAAATTGAAACCAATTTTCTACTTTTTAATATACTTTTAATAAAACTACCAAAGCAGTAAACATCAATCATCAATGAAATGAATTGTCCCCAGAGCTCGTCGCATCCGCAAGATGCTGGGCGGCGGCATGCGGCAGGCGGGCGTGCTGGCGGCCGCCGCGCTCGTGGCGCTGGCCGACGTGCTCCCGCTGCTGCCGCTCGACCACAAGCGCGCCAACCGCCTCGCCAAGGGTAAGGTAAGGTTGTCTTATCGCATGCTAGTGTCAGCCTCGCCTAATTTAATCTCTAGAGGGTAAAGCCTTTTTGACAGCAGTAACTGCATCTAGTTATCTGATATCACTATACCACTGTCTAACGGCAGCCGACAAAACCGATAGGCAATGCACCCACCCACTGTGGGAATTGCATGGGCAAGAAGGGTTTCCTCAGGCTTGGCTATGCCGAGCGGTGACATTTTGACACATAATCTTTCAAAAGTATGTGTGGATTCAGAACATTCAATTAAACACCATTTAAACTATATGATTAATAATTAGACTCTTGTATTTGTTTTCAGTGATTGAAGGGCTGTTCCTCAAATCATTCTCAGTGGACGTGGAAAACCAGCACACGAATATAGTGTTGGTGAGAATCGCGGCCGCCAGCCCTCTTACCTCAGAGACAGTGTTGCAGCGCTTGGAGCAAGTGTGCCTGGCTGAGACACAGGTGAGTGACAACAGTACTTAGTAAGATCGTCGTTAACCCGTTATTGTCCCACTGCTGGGCACAGGTCTCCTTTCAGAATAAGGGAGTTTTTGTAAAGCTAAGTGCGAATCAGTAGACTACACATACGCATACCTTTGAGAACTTTTTTTTTAGATCTCGCAAGTTTTTTCAGCTTTCACCGTAGAGATATCTAATTTCTAATACTCAAATCATTTTAGAATAATCAGCGGTGCATATCTAGGATTCGAACCTCGGAGCCTTGATTGAAAAGCTCCGTTTTAACCACTATCTATGTTCTAAGGCTATCACTGCTCAATAGCAGGGTCCCCTCGACATAAAACTGCCATATCTGAGCATAAAAACTAAGTTATTGTGGGTTTGGAGGCTCCCTCCCTATCATTACATTTTTTTTTATTTTATTCAAGTAGTAATCTGACATAAAATCTACCAAATTTCTATCATTAGTATGATTACTGATCATTATTTATGAGGTGAAATTGGTGTACAAAACCTTTATTTTCCTGACCTGTATGCTCCTAGAGACATGTCCCATACACTAAAGAAAAGCATTCACATAACGAACCCTCATTATAATTTTACATATGGATGATAATTAACAATTGTAATATGCTGTTTATGTACAAATAAAATTTAGATACATTTATTTATTTATTTTTAAATGAATATTATACACCAATCGCAAGTTTGTAATATGCCATAGTGTTGGCTTAAGTTACCTGACCTAAAATATTGTATCGTTCTTTTACTTTAAATGAAGTATTTCTGCTCACAGGGCGACTGCAAGACTACCGACGACGAGGGTGTGATAGTCAAGGGCATTCCGTTCGACAACAAGACTATTCGACTCACCACACACAATGACATATCTGATGAAGACTTATGGCTCGCCATCATGAAGATCACCTATGTGTTCAAAGAGCTGGATGCTGCTCATCCATTTTAACACTGAATCCAATCAAGGATTGCGGGGACCACGTATGGGTTAAATGGTATATTATGACAATATTATATATGACGCACATATAAAAACATTTGGTGAAAAGTAATAATAATCTTTATATACTACACAGATAAATTCGCTTATGATTCATTATTTTATTGTGCGATGATATTCTGTAACCAATGGAATGATAAATTATGTAAAATGTAATGATAACTAATGTATATATTTTTTTCAGTAATCTATTTTTATTAAGTCATGTCAAAAAAAAATTACAATGTTCGTAAAATTTATTTTATGTAAAGTAGGAAATCAAATCGACAGTTCAAATATGTGACAAGTTATCTTATGAACAATGATACAATGAATGTTCAGATATTCCAGAATTTTAAGTTTTGTTATGACATTAATAGATTGTGTTATGTATTTATAGTTTCGTTGTACATTAAATGAGATTTAAATGTATTTTGAGAGGTCAATAAAATTGACTTGCTCAACTTTCAAAATCCTTTAAAAATGAAACTATGGCACTTTTGTATGCAATTTTTGTGGCAATATCAAACTGTAATTATGTAGTGTACAGTACTAAAAGTTAATACACTATTTATCTCACCATATTTATTTTTGGTGCCATATTTTTGTCGGTGACTATATAATCGGTGATATTATTATGCTTTGATTGTCACATAGGTATTTGCTGTGTCAAGACATTATGTATATTGCTCAATTTAATTAATCAATATGATGCGGTAAATATATGCAAAATCCCGTATGCGAGCGCGTCTATTTACTTTAATATTTATAAGTGTATATAAAAAGTTATTTGTATCTCGTTATAACATTATATTAAAATATTACAAGGTATGTGTACACATATTTTAGTGATAATAATGATATTATGGGGCCTGTATGTTACCAATATTATGCAACTGTTGACAAATGAAATATACATTGTTTTGCTTATAAATTGTTTTATTTATACACTAAATTCTTGATTTTAAAAATCACTTAATACTAAAGATATACCGTACCTAACATTAAAACTTATGCTTATATCATCAGTATGGTCTAAAACACATGAAATATTACGAAATTAATAAATAGCCGGATTATTACTACTAAACTTGATTATGTATCTTTTGTTTACATTTTATTATTTTTTGGCGGCGGCTCCTACCCTAATTCAAATCCCGCAGCAAGACGCGAATCTCATGTGAAAACCAATGATTAAGTCTATGAGTATCTGGATTTTTTATCAAAACCTTAAATATAAAAAGGCAATAATCAAAAGAAAAGAAACCAATATTTAAATAAACGATGACACAGAAATTGATACAATTTAATTGTATTTTAGAATCAATTCTTACCTCAATATTTCGAAAATTAATAAAAATGTATATTCTTTAATCTCATTACATACGAACTGCTTTAAATAACTATTTTTTTAATCTAAGTTTCCATACATCTAGGCCGCAATATGAAGGGTGGGTGCTTAGTTGCTTTTCTATTATTTGTAAATTAAGTATATCCGTGATAAAATGGTCCAGTACTTCCAACATTTATTACGTACATATATTCAAATATAGATTACGTAATAAAGTAAAAAATGAAGACTAATGTGGCGTTTTCCAGCATATGAGCAAAATATGGCATGACATGATCCTGAATTGCATGTTCCAGTTTTTTAAATGACGGGTTTTGACAGTTGTATACGGCCATCTTGTTGAACTTACATCTGAATCTGAATCAGCTCGACTGCTCCTCAGGTATGTTCGCCTTGCTTTTTAATGGTGAAAGGGCTTATCATTTGATAAAGTCACCACATTAGAAAAGAGAAAAACAAATGACAGTTGTTGGGGAATATTGCCTTAGAATCATCTTATTAAAAAAAAAACATCAGGTATAACTAATTAAAGGAAAAATAAACAGTCTTCTCATTCAGTAGGAAACGAATGAGATTGAGCATTTATCATTTTCACTTAGCTAAATATACTATCATTAGTATTCGACATTAACCTTAAGTAGATCTCAAAAGAAAATAATAAATATAAGAAAGTTAAAGCCAGTTTGTTTAAAACCGTACTTGTACTGAATCAACATAATGTACAAGTATACCCAAGGATCCCTTCTTTGTAAGTGTAGTACCAGGTAGGATCCCCATGTCCCAAAACTAGATACAAAGATAAAAGATGGAACTTCTTCAATAAATAGTCTACGTATTTGTTTCTAAGCTTTTAAATAAAAAAATATACCAGAGCATATTGACACAAGCTTATATATTGTAATTTTTGCTGTTGTGTATAAAATTATATTGTAAAATTTCATATTTTTTTTTATGTAACATTGAAGTAGCAAACGAGTATGCAGTCCACCTGATGGTAATTAGTCACTGCCGCCCATGGACATCTGTAAATAATTTTATATAGAACATAAGTTCTATCTGAAGTCTAACATAGATGCGTTGCTACTCTCGAGGACCGAGATGGTCGCCTCATGTAAAAGTGTGCCGACAACCACACCCTTCCAACGAAACGCAAGAAATGCTTCACGCTAGAAATAAGTGTGGCGGTGATACCTCCCCGGTCGAACCACACTGGTTCTACCACCTGTAAATATTATGGCTGTAAATATTATCTTCGCTATGGTAGGAAATGATTGTGTTAACACGAGGTGACAGCTGGAAATATCCTCCCCTTCCTATATTACATTTAATTAATAACACTAATAATATTTACAATAAATAATACAGGGCCCCGGTGATACCTCGTCCAAGGCGCCTGATTCAAACTGATACGTATGTATCAGTTTATAAGCATACTCAATCTATGATTTAGTAAACTTATTAAAATCATGCCACACCGCGAACATCTCGCTCGGGTTGCCGTACCCGTGCGACGCGATGACATCCTTGTACCCCTCTCTCGTGTAGCTCTTCTTGTAGAAATGGAAATTTTCACAATGCGTGAGTTCTAAGCCCAACTTCTTGGCTATAATTCCGAGGTATATATCGTCGAAACGGAAGTGTTTGACGAAAGCACTCGCCACGTGGATTGCCTTCATGGATTTATTAGAGAGGACGTACGCGCCGGCTGTCACGTACGGCGGCCAGCGATTCCACGGGTACTCCTCGAGCGACACGCGCCACTTGCTCGTCCAAAACCGTTGCGGGGACGACTTGAACACGTACCCGGCGAACAAGTGATTCTCGTACGCTTTATTATGTGACGCATTCGGGATTGCCGTCTCCAGGTAGCTCAGGAGATTCTTCGAGGATATGTACATATCGTCATCCGTGAACAGGTAGTAATCAGCCGTGGAACAGTGCTCGTAGGCCCAACGGAATGTCATCATGGTTTTAATTGTCATGTTGTAATAGTTGTCTTGGAAATTCATTTGGATGATATCTGAGTATTGCTTTTTTTCCATTTCCACCGCGCTGATTACTGATGGGTCCGGATCTTTGTGTACTCCGAGGAAGAATAGTATCTTTACGATTTTATTAGCAGGCGCATCATTTTCTCGTCCGTAAGTTAGTCGAATGGTTCTTCGTTGCGCGACATGTTCTAGTGCAGATTTGACTAGGATCACTAAATCGATTCTCTCGTGGGTGGAGCATTTTTGAGAATTGCTCAGATATTTATACAGGTAATAATTTATTGGCGCGACGTTCGGTCGGTCGCCCGAGAGAACCTCATCGACGACCGACTTTAAGTTGACGTTGAGCGGGTAACTGAAGTCGTTTTCATAACTCTTGGAGAACATGTAGTCACCAATTCCAAAAAAGTAGTACACGAACACCACAACACACGAGTAAAGCAAATATCTTTTTCGCCGCATAGCGGCACAGTTTATGAGATTCTTATTTCACAAAAAGACTCCCGTCTGAAATGAAGGAAAAATAACTTATTATTTTTAATTTTATTCATAAAAGTGCATCTTATCTTTTGGTAGCGACTTAGGTTTCATACATATACCCTATGTCTACGCAACTGGAAACGGGCTGGAATACCTTACACCATGTTACGAATTATGACGGTTTCTATATTTTAGTCTAATATCCTCACAAAGTATTTGTACGGTGGCCGTTGTAGGCCACGCAGGTCATAATTTTAGCTTGAATCGTTTAAAGGTTGGTTCAAGTCTTAATAAAATAGTCATAAGCGAAACACCAATAATAAACAGTACAATTATATTGACCTAAATGTAAAGCTGTTCAAATATTATCTATAAATAACTGAAGCCAAGTATACACGCAGCATATCTTATCAACAACTTCATAGAATTTTTATATAATATAGTAAAGTTTAGTACACCTACATCATTATGTATTGCAAGGTAAAATATTATGGTTATATCAAACACTTATTACAAGTGCGAATGTTCAAGAATGCAGAATGCTTTGAAGTATATCAATGCATACCTACTTTTGAGACTCTTTTAGGTATATTTAATACTTTACACTTTTTTATTTATTACATGATAAGTGGTGTTAAATAGCAGAAACAGTACCATCACTTTCTTGTTTTGTAAAGCGTTACTATGACCTGATTTATCGTCCATGTGTGTCCTTAGTACGACTTTATTTTTTTCTCAAAACAATCATACTTTACGTCTTCGTCCCTTCTTAGAAAGCAAATTGCATGGTATGGCCAAAAACTAAACGTAAACGCTTAAAGCACTTACTTAAGTACTAGCTAAGAGTACTGAATTAAACACATAGACATTTGTTTTATATACATAACTCAGGTTTATAACACACATGTATAAAAATACCACTCATATATTTAAAAAATTTTAATACATATTTAAAAAAAGAAGGGATGGAAGGGTATTCAAAAAAAATCGTGTCGTGGTATCGTCAAATCCTGGTATCATGCATGCATGGTATATATAAGCAATTAAAATTTATTTAAAATGCAATTATTGCTAATTGGGAGAAATAAATTGCATTAGAAACATTCAATTTTATATCGTGGCGGTAATCACTTAAGTCAGTTAACATGCAAGCTCATTCAGTTCTTGAGATTCGTAATTTAAAAATGTTGACCATAATTAATAAATTCTAATTTGTGTATTTTAGTCATTTATTTAACTCAAAACTTATTGTGTTACCATAATTATTTATTTTTTATACTTTACATTTGAAAATCTTGAGCATTAATGATAGATAAATAACTATTGAAATTGACTCACTCACTGTCATTATAATATGACAGGAAATCCACACACTGAAATTAACCACACCAATAACTAGTGACACACACGACACACACGGGCGTCTCGCCGAAGCCTGACGTTCGAACGGAGGAAGGAAAACATTGTTTGTTTTATAGTACCTACCTACATGAAAGACGTCTCTATAAATAATCTGTTTGTGAATAAATATTTTTATGCTAAGAAGCTGGCGCTATCATGTAACCCTCTTCTAATCTTGTTGTTATCAATGGGATATTTGTGGATGTCTTGTATCATGTAAGCAAATAATTGATGCATCTCAAAAAAACTCTACAGATAATTACTTTTTATGGCTGTAAAGTTGCTTTTAAAAATCAAAGGTTTGATCATTGATCGGATGGACTTATTTTTTAATAAAATAATAACAAATCATCACAGTGATACAATTTATTTTATGTCAATAATAATGAAAAGCTGGTTGCATGTCAGTCTAAGTGCACAATTGCAAATGGCAGAAAACCTAAAACAAAATTTTGGATAATTCTATAATTTACAATAGTTAAATAATTTCCATTTTCATTAATACAATAACATTTAGGTTTTTTTTGTTATTTGATTATTTATATGAAAACTATTAATTATTATTATAAATTGTATAGAACTTAATTGTTAACAAATAAAAGCATTTAAGTGGCATTTAATGAGGCCACATAGTGTTTCAATAATACATCTGGTTTTTAGCATAAGACTTAGAAAGCTAACATGGACCCATGATACACAGGTGTGTGCTACACAACTGCCACTCTCAAAATCTGTGCGTATATCATAATTTTTATAAATAACTAGCTATTGGCGGTGACTACAATATAATTAGTAATGCAAAAATTTAACCTGTGTTTACCTCATTACGGGTGGAAAATAAAAATATCCTTTATTAGTGGGTGAATCATTATATAAAAAACCTAGTGTTCCTTGTGTAACTTAAGTATTTTCGACTTTGACATGATTAGTTAAAGTGAGTATGTATGCCCTTTTATACAAACATTTCTATGCGAAAAAGTGGGAATTTTGGTACGGAATAATTTTTAAGATTATGTTTTTTGCAGATGAGAAATCAAACAATAACTGTATCTTACATTTGATTTCTGTCACTCTACAGTGACTAACTTTTTCTGTACAGTTATAACATAGGCACAATTATTTTTGTGGACCTATTGAACTTCTCTAATATCAAAGCTCTGGAGGGTATTTATTGTTATACTAGCTGACCCGGCAAACTAATTACTAAAATGGCTATTAAAAAATAAGGGTTGATTGTAGAAGGGTGAAAATTGAGGATTGTATGTATTTTTGTAT